>JAGKTI010003251.1:33614-59160 GCA_018397915.1 Birgus latro
TTCCAAGTTTGTTAAATACTCAGCTTCACTCATGGCTTGGGGCTGGTTTACATATTATGGTGTTGGTGAGTTGGTAATTCTACCTGCAAATGAAAAAGTGAACCAGAACAATTATTTGGAGCTCTTATGTGATGTTTTAAGTGACTCTTTTGATAAAACCAAGGCAAGAGTATTTATGCAAGATTCTGCCCCTGCACATGTTGTAAAGTCAGTGAAACAGTGGCTAACAGACTGTGAGATTCCCATTATTCGAGACTGGCCCGGAAACAGCCCAGATATCAATCCCATTGAGAATTTATGGGCGCACATGAAGCGGCAGCTGGTAGTATGGACACATCATCTTTGCCTAAACTTGAGGCTGCAGTCAAGCAGCTGTGGAGCAGTTTTAGGCCGTCTGTTCTGCAAAACTACGCCATCAGTCTCACCAGACGCCTTAAGAAGATAATAAAGGTGAAGGGGAATGCCAGTAAATACTAAATTCATTGGTGAGTGTTAATTTATTTGTTTCTCCTTGCTAACCACAAGAATGTTTTCTTTTTTTTAGACGGCGTCAACACTTTCCGCGCCTACTGTATATACCGTACATTCCTTAAGCTTTACCTATGAGTGTTTGTTTCCGGCATAATGGAAGACTTATTAAAATGTACCCAAATTCATCTGCTTTTTTCGTGTAATTTGTTTTCTTTTTTTACTGCTTTTATGGGCATAAATGATATTTGCTATTGATATTTCCTCTGCTGACCCTGTTTCCTTGTTATCATCCATGTCCCTTTTCCCTTATCCATGATTATTTTGTGGGGTGGATTTCGTTGCCATTTCTCAACTGCATGTTTGGTGTGGTTAGGTTAGGTTGGCTAATTTTCCATCAGGCTGGAATACGTTACTCTGTTAGGTGATGGTGATTTATGTAGGGTAGGTAGGTCATATATGATTAGGTTATGTTATGAGGCTAGGTTAGAATACGATTTGTTTGACTGGGTTATCTTCCTTTCGTATAAGCTGTGGAAATTCCCATTTATTGTGAATCATGATGGAGAACTACAAGGTGTCCGGATGCCAAGCCGCAAACAACTGCCGCTTCTGCCATTATGTTGAGGAATCAAACGAGTTGATACCGTGGAACATAGCTAAAAACAACGGGGAAACAGATTTAACAAGAAACGATCATCTACCATCCCAGAAATAATGGAAAAAATATAAGATTATCAAGAAAAAGAAGTTTGGTAAGGAGCTTCTACTGCTTAAAGTGAAGTGCATGTTTACCTGATAATCTGTGAAACATAACAAATAACCAGTAAAAGCCCATTCCAGTAGGATATTTGTTAGACTTGTGCCTGAGTGGTAAACAGTTTATCACGTATCTTTACCTGTTTTTCATAATGTGTTCCTCCTGTACCCTGACAATTTGTCAAAATATGCCTCTCCTATCACCCCAAAATTGGCCTCAGATTTGGACAGTATGGTATTCTCACACTTGTCCCTCTACCAAGTACTTAAATGAAAACGCAATACAAATTATTGGTGTTCATTAAATAATGCACGAAATCTAATGCTAAAATACTTACGAGGTCTCCAAGACTACATAGGGGGGCTGCCACGACTTATCTGGGATGGACATTATTCATAGGAAGACGCTTTCCTCAGGAGAGTTATTACGCTGCTTAATATTTAGTACTGTTCATTCTCATGCGCTTCCCATGTGACACGATTACCGATACTTTGAGTGGCACCTTTCCCTCACCCACCAAGTTTACGTTTGTTTGTCATTGCTGACATTTCCCGGAATCCGGAGTTCCCGCTTTTTTATTTATTTATTTATTTATTTATTTTACAGCAGTCATAATTTCTTTCAACCGTACTCAGTATTGTTTTTTGCAGTTTTAATTAAATCGTCTGGTTTTGGCCGGAATAAAAATAAGTTTCCTCGGGAATAAGTGTTACTGATTGGTTGATTGATTGTTTGAAATATTTATTGTCCTTCCTTCCTTCTTGTCTTCTCTCCTTCTCTTTCTCTCTTTCCTTTCTTCTTTCGTTTCTTTCTCTATTTCTCTCCCTCCTTTCTCATATACTTATTTCCTTCCATATCACCTTGCCTTCCTCCCTCCTATCCTTCCTTTATTTATCCCTTTCTCCCTTCCTTCTTTCCCTTTCCTTTTCACATCCTTTATTCTCTTTCCCTCCCTCCTCCTTCACAAGTTACTTCTTTCATTCCTTCCTTCTATAGTTTACTCTCATTTCTTTTTACCCTCCCCTCCCTCCTGCCTTCCTTCGTTCATTCTCCTTTCTTATTAGCACTTTGTACCTTTTACAATAATAAATATTTCATTTCCATTTTTTTACCCTCCCGCTCCCTCCTTCATTCATTCACTCTTTTTCCACCGATCTTGGCACAAAGCACAGTCTTTGATAATAAGCGGTTGTTTCCTTTTACAAGACAAGTTAGGAAAATAAAATATTACTATCCACTGCGTTCATTACAATAAAAAGGTATTAACAAACACAATGTTTAGTGACAGTTTTCATTAAATTTTGCAAACGTGACATCTACCGAATTCAAGATCAAATGAAGGGTGCTGCCCCTGGACGTCTGAAGTGACAACAAAAACAGATCAATGAAGAGATAGAATTGCATTTTTAGTTGAAATACTGTTTATATCGGTAAGTTAATATTCTTTTGTGAACATATGAGATGTTTAAATGTCTGTTGCATCTTCCTGGCACATAATATTATTAAATAATTGCTTTCTTAAACTTTAATGGCGACTTTGAAATCCAAGTGAGGTAATCCTAACGCACAATTAGTGCCCGAGTTTATTTCACTGTTTGTGTTACTAGGTGTTTGTTACTTAGCCGTCACTACAAGATGTACAAGCAATAAAAGGGTTATTATATGTGTAGAACCACAACATTTCAGTTAGTGGACAATTTTATTTTGGCTGCTACCAGTCGTTTTAAATTAGCTTCAGGAGAGCACCCAGTCTGTAGTACAGTATAATCCAGTGTAATTTATCCGAAAAGTGCCATCTCAATCACAGTTATGAATGCAGAGTTGTAAAAGTAGAATTTGATGCCAGTCACAAAGTGCAGTGAAAAAGATGTAGAATCAAAACATCATCTTTTTCTCCCACTGAGCTTTGTGAAGGAACATAAGAAGAGAGGATAACTGCAGTAGGCCAGTTGGCCCGTGCTAGGCAGCTCCTAGAAGAGTAACTGAACTACTAGGATGAGATAAGGACAGCAAAGAAGAAGGCTCCCCCCCGCCCTCCAAACCCTCCAGCCGAAGCCGGCAGGAAAAAGTCAGAAAGAACACCACGCAGCATAGAAAAACTGGTGTGGACATTTCATAGGAAAGTGTGAAAGGAGAACAGAGACTATCATAGTGTAACCTGAAAAGGAAAAAGTATGAATTAGTATTGGTTATAAGATTTTTTTTTTCTTTTTCTATACCCACCCCTTATTTGTCATATGCTTATCTAGCCTATGCTTAAAACTCACAATGGAAGGGGCAGCAACTACTTTACCAGGAAGCTTATTCCATTCATCTACTACTCTATTACCAAACCAATTTCTACCTATTTCCTTACTGAAATGGAATTTTTCTAGTTTGAAACCATTACTTCTAGTTCTATCCTGTATGTTCACTTTAAGTACCTTGCTAATATCTCCCTTGTTTATACCCTTCATCCACTTAAACACCTCAATTAAGTCTCCCCTTACTCTACAGAAGTATGAAAATCTAGGCCATGCTGAGAAAATGAAAACTGTAGTGAAGGGTAAGTCTTCCAGAGGTGTGACGAGACTTACCAATAAAATCCACGGGTTTGCTATTGTTCTGTATAGATCCTATTGCCTGCCTCCATTTCCACCTGTACCATCCGTTTATCATACCTTTCCTTATAAGTATTTAATGAGGGTGTATTCACTACATTCTCTGGGAGTCTGTTCCAGTGATTGATTACCGGGTACTTTGTGAGTAAATGTGTTTCCAGTTTGTGATTTATTGAATCGCTTTTTGTACAGCTGTCTTGAGTTCCCTCGCACAGTGGAATCTGTCCTTTGAAAGAGGTTCTGAATGATTTATGTTCTCATGTTCTTCCAGTATCTTATAGACTTCAATCATGTCTCCTTGTCTTCTATGTTCTTCCAATTTTGGGGGGTTGAGAGTTTGAAGATGTCGTTCATATGTAAATGTTGAGATGTGGGATTGCCCTAGTGGCTCTTCATTGAACTTTTTTAATTTTATGTTTCTTCCTTGTTGGGGAGACCATACTTGAATGGCATACTCCAGGTGGGGTCTAATAAATGTCCTGTAGATGTTAGTGAAGCCCTCATTCGTCCAATACCTGAATGTTCTCTTCATAAGTCCAAGGATACTGTTTGCTTTAGACACACTCCTGTCTATGTGTATGCCAGATTTTAAGTTATCACTAAACAGTACCCCCGGGTCTTTTTCTGATGTGGACTCTGACATATTAACCCCTCTGATGTCATAGGTGTGCTGTGGATTGTTCTTTCCAACATGCATAACTTTGCATTTACCAGGATTGAATCTCATTAGTCACTTTTTAGACCATTCTACCATATTGTTTATATTGCTTTGTATTATTTGGCATTCTTCTGGTGTATTGGCTTGGTTATTTATTTTTTGGGTCATCTGCAAAGATTTTGCATGTGGAGCTCACTATTTTAGGGAGGTTGTTGATGTATACTAAGAACAACAATGGACCTTAGTACTGAACCTTCTGGGACACCACTTGGTACCTTAGTTAACCCGCCCCGTCCCGGCAACTTTTTACATAACCCATCCCCCAGAACTGGGCAAATTTTCATCTTGTCTTTTTTTGGCTCGAACCTCTGCTTTTGGTGAGAAACATCAAAAATTTAGTGAGAAAGTGCTCACCTGAAGTAATAAATGCACTAAACAGGTGAGAGGACCTCACCTGGCTACTGCTTTCTGTGATGCTGCACTTCATGAAAGATGCTCCCCATGCAAGGGAAACTTAACCAAAACCACTCAGACTTGGTAATTATCTATTTATTTGGTATGAATTTGTATGTAGTACAAGAGGTTTTCACACAATAGTATAGGCGATATAAGCATTGTTCATTCACCAAACACATCAACATACTGCACCTACCTTGGCGACGTTATCTCCTCATTATGTCTGTTCATTACTAACTCTGGTGCCACATAATCTTTGTCCTCCACATCGGGAATCACTTTCGCCTTGAATTCCGTCGTCGGAGAGACTGTGGTGCTACGTGTCTTTACTGGCCAGGTCACTACTAACAGGTGAGTTGCAAGAAAATGGCACACCCCCCAAGGGGGGGGTACACAGGGTCAGGCAGTGTTGCCAGCTGGTTGGGGGTAGAGGAAGGTTTCCCACATATGCCTACCCAAAATCTCCCACGAAACTTGAAAAATGTGGAAATGACGGACCTTGCAATTGCAGAATGTACGATGCACGTCTTCGGGAGTGAGAGACGGGTTGGGTTGCAACGTGCATCATACGTCGATAGGGCTTGGTGGGTTAAGTCAGACTTGATACCCATTATTTGCACAGTTTGCTCTCTGTTTGTTAGAAAATCTTCAATCCATTTCAGCACATTTCCTCCCACACTAATTTTCTGCAGCTTGTAAATTAGCCTGGCATGTGGAACTGTATCAAAGGCCTTGGCAAAATCAAAGTAGACTGCGTCAAAGGAATGATTATTGTCATGCATGTCTGACCAGTCTTGCAGCGTTTCTAGCAAGTTTGTTAAGCAAGATTTCCCCCTTCTGAACCCATGTTGGTTTCTGCATAATACATTTCTGTCCCTTATTGTATCTTCAGGAACCTTTCTGATAACGTTTGTCAGGCTCACTGGACGATAGTTTCCTGGCTTGGTTCTACTACCACTTTTGAATATAGGAGACACTAAAGCCTCATTCCATCTCGTTGGTACTGAAGCAGTTTGAATTGAACAGTTGAACAGAATCGTTAGTGGCTCACAAAGTTCCTTTTGCTAATTCCTTTAATACTTTTGGGTGTATATTATCCAGTCCTGGTGCCTTATATTATACGTTTAGTACACAGAGTTTGGCCTTGACATTGTTTTTGTCAATCTGAATGAAGTTAATCACTTAAAATTCCTCAGTATAGAGAAGTCCAGTGGTTCTGGCATTTGTCACTATGAAGGTGGTGCAGAAAATCGCCTAGCCTGGTCACATCTTGGTCCTCCTCATTTATTAATACTGAATGGAAGAAGTTGTTTAATTCATTGGCTGTTTCCTCAGTATTTGATGTAAGCATACCATCAGACATTTCTACTTTAGTTACACGGTCTTTTATTCTCACGTTGCTGTTAATGTATTTATACAGTGCTTTAGGGTTAGTTTTTACCTCACTGAAGAGCTTTAGTTCATAGTTCCTCCTTATTTTCTGCAGTGTCTTGGTACAAACATTTCTTTTTTTAACGTATTCTCTATATGTTCTCCAGTTTTGGTTTTCCAAATATCAAGCCCATGCACAGTGTTTTTCATAGCCTTTTCTACAGTCTTATTGAACCTTGGTTGTTTTGCTTCTCTTTGGTTTATAGTCTTTATTGGTATGAATTCCTTTATTCCTTCAGTAATTTTCTTCTCTATTATGTCACTCATTTCATGCACATCTAAACCAAGTAATGTTTCTTTTCAGTTTATTTACCTTATTCTCTCTCTGCATTTGTTGTAATCACCTCTAAAGAAGTTAAACTTATTGGTTTCACCTTCAAACTGTGATGGTGACATATATATATACAGTCAAATTCAATAACCCCATGATCACTTCAACCCAAGGGATTTGAGGCATTTATTTGCTCAGTGGAGTTTTCTTCACTTGTGATGATGAGGTCAAGAGTGCTTGGTTGATGATCCTCTCTTACTCTTGTGGCCTTTGTAGTCCTAATATGTTGAAATAAGAATCCATCTTCCAAGCTGTCCAAGAATTTTTGTTCTGGTGAATTTTTTGGTATTGGCATAGTTTATTTCTCTAGTCAGTATTCGGTAAATTGAAATCACCTGTGAGGAGCACATTGCATTGCATGTCGCTGATTTTTTCAAACGTTTGATGACGTACTCTATTGTTTTTTTCTTTGGACTTTCTTTTTCGATAAATACATTCTGTGAGAATATGTGGGCCATCACTCTTTTTTTAGCCATTTGAACTGGGCTTCTGAGATATTTATAGTGTACCTGTCTAATACATCACAATTGGGTACGAAATACCTAATTGACGGTCATTTAATGAATTGTCACTGAATTGGCACCAAATCGGCATTTTTAATAGGAAAATAGTTTAATTTTTATTACCATATAGGTTCATACACACCTGATTATCAGAAAACTGGTCAAAATTTTGTGTTTAACTTAATCAAAAATCAGGATTCAGAGTGAAAACTTGCTAAAATTAGCAGAAGTGTTTCGCCATTAGCTCAGCAACTCCCCTTGACTTGCATGTAGTTTGTATAAACATTGATTTAACATGCAGATACATTTATTTGCTCTGTAAATAAGTATTTATGTAAAATAGAAGTCTGTCAAGCCATGTTGTTTCTCTAAACAATACTTGCTAACTTTAGCTCATTTTTGCTCTGAATCCTGATTTTTTTATTAATACCAGTAATTAAGCATAATTTTTTTACTGGGTTTTAGATAATTAGGTGTGTATGAACCTATATGGTGATAAAAATGATAATATTTGCTCATAAAAGTGCCATTTCAGTAAATAACCGCCGATTCGTTATTTCTTTGAATCGCTCTTCCAGGAAGTTCAGAATCATACTTAAACAAAATTAGAGATAGAAGACAAAATGCTTGTACATCATTTTTAAAAAATAATTCCATATGGAAGTTTATTTTCTTTTCCTCACTGTTCTTGGTAGCTTTTTGGATATGGCTATTTGTAGAGCTCCAACTATAATACACTGTACTCTTCAGTAGACATTTCATATTGTTAAACTGTAGGGCTCGCTGATAGTTGGGAATGACAAATAGACAATCCAGGATATTAATCAAAAGCTGCTGAATGGGTCAAGGCTTTATTCCTTCCAGGCATAGCTGAGGTATGCTTACAGAACACTGTGGCTTCTCTCTCTCTCACACTACCTCTGTTCTCACTCACTACTACTCACTCAGTGTCCATTCCCTGACTGACGACTCACTGACTCTATGACTGACTACTTCCTTCACTCTTATTGTTTGACTTTTGCTCACAAACTGTAACTGACTTCCTCAGTCACACTCTGTCTGCCACTGACTAACTGACTGACTGTCTGCCACTGTGACTGGCTGCCATGCACAAACTCTCTCTGCCACTGTCCATCTGCCACCGACTAACTAACTCACAGTCTGACTGCCCGTTACTGGCTAACTGTCACCGGCCCACTGACTGACTTGCAGGTGGGATGGTCTCTTTACATACCCCCTCCCCCCCCCAAGTCTACCACCAGGACATTGCAGAACACTCCAGAGCTTAGGAGAGAACTCATCACCTAAATTGACAATAATGACAAGAACTAATTCTGAAGGTAAAAGAGAAAGAAAATCAAACAGACATGTCAGAGTTTCTAGAATGTTTCTCATATCTCCAGAAATAAACCACAAACCTAATCTCAATATTCCTCATATCTCCAGATATAAACCTCTGACCTAATCCAAGCAGCATAACGATATCATACTGTTTATCAAGGCTCCAACATGTGTGCATGCATCGGACTTGGTTACCTAATGGTGTCTCTCTATGCGACTTGATCTCTGGCAACCTCCCTATGACCTTGTCCCAGATCTTTTTTGGTTTGCCTCTCACAAACTTGCCTTCATGATTCACATCTCTCACCTTCCACACCCAGTCGACATCCTCCATCCTTTCAGCTTGCTCAAACCAATTCATTCTGCCCCTCCTCATTACAACACCAATACATTCATATCCCATCCTTCCTCTCAACCCTTCAGTTGGAATCCTAACCTCCCCCCCCCCCTCCCTAGGTCTCACATTCAAGGATGCTCTACACATCCACCTAATCACTGTCATATCTGGACACATATGACCATGAATATCTTCTTCCTTTTCTGCCCAGGTCTCACTACCATAGAGCATTATGCTGCATACAAAGATCTCTTTGCACAGAGGGAGAGTTCTCTCAGTGTTAGGAGAGGCAACAGCACCCTGAACTTCCTCCAATGACTCTTTACCTTAGCCACAGAGCTCCAACCCCACCTCCAGCACATAACATGTGCCTAGAATAACAAAACTTCACACACATGTAAGGGACTATCCAGCAAGATCAGTAATTTCACATCTGTCACTCTCTACACACACTGCCCAACATACTGCATGCACAAAATCAGTGTTATTTCATAGCCTATCTCCAATACCAATACATTGCTTATGCACTTGCCTGTCACAAACACCGCACAAGATGGAGATACTTTCCGCACCCATGTGGCAAATACTGTAGAATGCCATCTGAAGCAAAGCAGGTACTGTATTAGTTTACAACAGTTATGATAAATATTAGGTGGTAGGTGGTGGTGACCATCATCCACTTATATACTTGATGTAGTGCTGCCTACTTATTCCTTCATTTTTATCATCCTTTTTCTGTCTGCCCTCCTCTCTTCCTATTTCTCCCATCATTCCTATCACATTTTCCTTTTTTTCCTTTTCAGGTAGCTTTACCTTGAGTGACAAGCACAGTGGTTTCATGTAAGCCAGGAAACCATTTAGAGTGCTGGGTGGTACCCGTATAACCAACCCAAACGTGTTTCCTATGTGTCTGCAAGTGGTTTGGTGGAGGGTTAGTGTTCCTCCCCATAAAACGGCTGACTCAAAGTCAAATGGCCACCCCTTACCGGATTATGGCGACTGGCTATAGACAGATAAATAGATGATACATATTGGGTATTACTGTATATTTTATTTACATAACAGTCCGGTAATGAGCTCATAGTATTTTTTTATGCAAGTCTCTGAGTGTTTTCAGCCATTTTGGATTTGTTTGTTTTTCTTGTAAATGCTCAGTCATTTAATTCAGCAGAAGATATAGTCATGCAGCAAGAGACAAAAGAACCTACCTATTCCAATTAAATAATGAAAAAATGATTGTGATGAAAATTGTATGGCACATATTTGCGGTATACTTTTCATATTAATTTGTTTATAGTTGTGTGTGTGTGTGTGTATGCAGTAGGTGTATATCTGCACCATGTTTACAGTACAGGATGTATAATTTGCCCACCGACAGTAACTATGGCAACCCTTGATGACCGTTTACTGGGTGAGAAGCTTCAGTATTACTGCAGCAGCAGCAGCTCTGAGGACGAAGCAGATGATGATGACAACGGTGAGGGTGAGGATGGTGTGGCTTCCTCAATGAAAGACACATCAGTTGCACCACCAGATGCTGAACTTATGAACTGGAGAGGGTCTGCTACAAATGTAAGGAGTTTGCAATGTTTATGATTCTGTTGTGTGTACTACAGTGTTTTATAATAAATACCTGTTGTACTTGTGGTTCTTCATTCCTCAGTAAAGTTGTTTTTGCACCTTTTCTGAGTGTACTTTATACAGTATTTTTTTTTTTCTCCAACATTCAACAACTTTTCCTCTCATTCAGACTGGCCCCAAGGGAGTGTTGCGAGACTGGCAGCGGTTCAAGCAGCTAGAGGCTGAGCAGCGCGCTGAGCAAGAGCAAGAGCGGATCAACTTGGCCAAGAAGTTGACTCTCACCTGCAGGTCACATGTGTGTTGAAAAGATTGAGTTGTGTGGTCAGGGTCATATTCTTGTCACTCATGGAGGCTCCCTAGGACCACGTTATATGCAAGCTGTTTTCTGTATGGTACCTTACTATCCTCTTCTCTACTATATAAATTATTTGAATATTGCCATACTCTGCACAACTAGCTTATGTCCATCCATCAACCATCATCCAATCCAGTATTGTATCATGAGGAGCATAAGAGCCCGGGGCTAGGCAAGTTGTTCCTGACCTTTAAGATGAGAGTGACCAGCCTCACTTATCCCTGAGTGGCATTACATGAGCAATAAACCCCAACCACCCCTTGGATATAAACCTGCATCAGCTCAGTCCGATTGGAGCACCATAATTGCCCACTAAAGTAGCTTACAATTTTCATCAGTCATATACAAAAATGAACTTGCTAGGAGTAGATGTTAGGGAGCCTCCTTAATTGCTGAGAATGCAGGTCTCTGGAGGGGGGTGTTTTTATACAGTTCATTTCATGCTGCTGTGAAGTGGTTGTGTTTGGTTCTGTGGAGTGATTATGTGTGGTTCATTTGATGGTGAATACAGTTTGTTATAATTGGTATGTTAATGTCTGGTTTTGTGTTTGGTAGTGTGTGGTTCCATTGTAGGTGGAAGTCAGTGGTTTTGTATGACTTTTAGTGTTTGGTTTCTGTGTGGGATGGTAGTGTCTAGTGTGGTTTCGTATGTTTGATAGTGTATTGTTCTCTGTGGGTGGTTTGTGTGGTCTTTTGTTGGGTGGTGGTGTGTGGTCTTGCTTAGTTGGTACGTAGTGTGTGATCTTGCATAGTTGGCATGTAGTGTGTGATTCTTGTGTGTTTCTTGTTATGTGGTTGTTTTTTTTTTAAAATGAAATAAAATATTGCTGGTGTCTCAAGTGTGTGGAAGAGTTTTGCTATTTAGAGGACATGTTGTGTGCAGGAGGTGGGGCTAGCTCTGTGACTAGGGTAAGGAGTGGAGGAAATGAATGAACCACTGGACAGTAATATTCAAATTAAGTGAGACTTTCAAATTCGAGGCATTGCCTTCATTAGCCTCAGTACAGGAGATCTTGCTAAAGTCAAGTGAAGTCAATTGTAGGTAGTCAAAACTAAAATATACATCACCAGATTGAAGGAATTAAGATAGTTTGTTAGTCGTGGCCAAACTCCTCCATCTCTTCAACACTTTCCCCAGGTTGATGATGAGAAGGAAAAGGAGGAGAAGAGGAAGAAAGAGGAGGAGGAGGAGGATGTGGATGCCCTGCTGGACGAGGAGTTTCTTCGTCAGTACATCAGCCGACGCATGGAGGAAATGGTCGTCAACACAGCCAAGAAGTAGGTTATGGGAGAGGGAGATGGGGGTAATGGAAGAAAGGGTCTAGAGGGGAATAAGGATAATGTTTGGAATTAGGCAGGTACTGGGGAAGGCTAGGGGGAGAGAAGGGGATAGGGGTCAGCAATTAGGGGTAATTTACCACATTGGGGGTAATTTAAAGTTTTCTGGGGGTAACAAGGCCCATCCAAATTAAAGCAGTTGGTATGAACACAACTTACATCTAGAAAATGAGACCAGCCAATTTTGGCTGGCTGATGAGATGCCCCTTGCCTGCTTCCTTTGAGATTGAAAGATTTTAACTTGTGATATTTGGATTATCATATCATACCACAATAATTATCATATTTTCTATATACGGTAACTATCATATACTGTATAAGTAAAAGCAAAAGTTTGTCACTCATCGGAACTCTTGGTAATGTAGGCCTACTCCAGATCTCTTGTGCTCAGAATCTGATTCAAAATTTAATTTAAATCCTCCAGGAGAAGTTGACCCAGGTGAAATGTTAACCATGTCACCATGAGATGAGGTTTATGGGTTGTGGCCACAAAAGCATTTAATCTCTTTGTCTGTCTTGATAAAACATGACAAACCAAGATGTTTTCCATTTTAAAATAAGTAAAGAGTGAGAGAGATGAGGATAGGATAAGGAGAGAGAGATGGGGTTAGGATAAGGAGAGAGAGAAGGGGACAGAATAAGAATAGAGAGAAGGGGATAGAATAAGGAGAAGAGAGATGGTAATAGGATGAGGAGAGGAGGAGAGAGGGATGGAGACAGGCTCTGCCACTACTGCTGCTATAGCCCACTTACACTCTTAAAGTTCTCCCAGATAGAAGTTATCACAATATGAAAGATTGTTCTATGCAGCAGCTTGTCCTAACTCACAACACCCCTGTCATTATGTGACAGAGCCACACAGTACAACCAGGCACATAAAATTTACTAGACCCACTTCAGTATTATCCCACCTCCAGACATTCCTACACTGTCTATCTATCTATTTATTGCATCCCGTAAGGGGTGGCCATTTGACTTTGAGTTATTTGTTTTACGGGGAGGGGCACTAACCCTCCACCAACCCACTTGTTGATACGTAGGGAGCAAAGCAGTACTTGGTCGGACGAATGCTTCCAAAGTTTATCACCCTGGCTGGGCGCGAACCCTCGTCCTTCAGTGTACAAAAATGCACACTTTACCACTGTACCACAGAGGCCACTGGAAATGAGGAAATATACACTTCGCATACAGTCAGAACAGTATACTACAAGCCCCCATCCTGACGTCCATCCATCAGAGGTATCTTTAAGTAGGACTAACTGAGTTTGCCTAGCTAGATTTAGATCAGGACATCACTCCGTCCATCCACCCAAGTTATCAGCTTTGATTTGAGTTGGGTGGAATCACAGACAACAAATGCCTTGCTTGTAGAATAGGCCCACACAACGCATATAATGGAGCACTGCATATCATATGCTGCTTTAAATGGGAGACAACATTAGCAGTACAGGGAACCTATGGGAAAACCCCATAGCGGCAGTTGCTTATCTGCAGTCGCTGGGTCTGCTTGGTCAGGCAAACTGGGGTTAAATAACATTAAGTATGTATGAATTGACAGTCACGTTGTTACTTAGGTGCTTTGGACACTAGTGAATTCTTTTGAAGAACTGGCATTTTTGAGAAGCAGATTCCATCATTATTTTTTAAAAATTTATTATTATTAGCAGTATACAGATGTTTACCTCTGCCTTGCTGCTTCTTTGTAAGGTTGTTTACATCCTGATTCATTGTTTTATAACCACCATAGCTAAACTGTACCACATATTAAGCTTGCAGTGTGGCCTGTGCAGACCATTGTGCCTTATGTGAGGAAGGGGTTAATGTATTATTATTATTATTTCAGATGATGATGCTGATTATTTATCATTATTATGGTGATGAAGTAAGGACCATATGGAAAAAATAATTTGAAAGTCAGATGAATGGGAATGGAGAGCAAAGTGACTGTTAACATGGTTGGTTTTAGGGGTGTACAGAGAAGGAATGCAGTGCCAGGAAACGTGACACTCGCGGAGGTGAAGGACGCTATGAAGTGGCTGAAAAATGGGAAAGCAGCTGGGGCTGATGAGGTGTATGCAGAGATGATTAAGTGTATTGGAGAGAGTGGAATGAAGTGTATGTTGGTGATATGTAAGAAGGCATGGATGAGTGAAACTGTGCCAGTAGAGTGGAAAAAGGTGGTGATTGTACCCCTGTACAGAAAATAAAGGTGAGTGAAGTGAGTACAAGAATTATCATGGCAAAGGTCTATTGAGTGTTGTAGGGAAGGTATATGGAAGAATTATATATTATAGAGAAAGTAAGAAAGATATCAGAAGTCCTAGTGAGTGACGAACAGGTTGGCTTTAGGAGTGGCAGAGGTGTGGATCAAATATTTGTAGTAAGACAGATAGTGGAGAAGGTGTGTGAGGACTATGATGTGTTTATGGCATTTATGGATCTGGAAAAAACATATGACAAAGTCAACAGAGAAGGATTGTGGAAGGTTTTGTGCATGTACGGTGTAGGTAAGCTGCTAGGTGTCATCAAGAGTTTTTATGTTTGTAGTGAGGCATGTGTAAAAGTAAATGGCATCTAAGTGATTGGTTCACAATCAGTGTGGGCATATGACAGGGTTGTGTGATGTCCACATGGTTGTTCAATATATATATGGATGGGGTGATGAGAGAAGTAAAAACACAAATAATGGAGAGGTTTGTGCAAACTTTATGATACAGATGTGAGACTGTGGTGTGGCATGAAAAGTCAGGAGTAAGATCAGTGGAGATGGCACTGCTGAGGAATGTATGTGGAGTACAGAGATTGGATAGGATATGAAATAATGTGATTCAGTAAAGATGCGGAGTGACGAAGTCTGTGGACACCAGAATCAAAGAGACTGTACTCAGATGGTTTGGTCATGTGGAGAGAGTGGATAACAGTAGAGTGGTGAAAAAGGTATATCTGAGTGAATTTGAAGGAGGGAGGAGGTGAGGTAGGCCAATATGGTGGATGAATGTGTGAGGAAGAGAGGTATGGAAGTTGGTGAGGCTATGGGACTGACAAGAGACCAAGCTGGCTGGATGAATTTTGTGTGAAGTGCATAACTGGGGATTTGGCACCCCATTTCAATGTGACAGCGTTCGGATTGACTCTGTCAGGTAGGTGTATGTGAAGCTACAGAACATGGTGAAATTTTTTTGGCCTGTCTGATGGATCCAAGATTTTGAGAGCTTGAATGATGAGTGAATGGAAGTATGACCCATTGAATTGGGCAGACTTCGGCTGTCTAGACATTGCTACCATTCACCCTGCTGCTGGATGGGAAAGGACCGATGATGATGATGATTATTATTATTATTATTACTCGTATCATATAACCAAAATATGGTACCTGGTGGTTTAGTGGGTAATTAATGCGCTCCAGTCCGATTGAGCCTATGCAGGTTTATATCAAAGGGGTGGATGGTGTTAATTGCTCACGGAATGCCACTCAGGGATGAGCAAGGCTGGTCATTCTCATCTTAAATGTCAAGACCAACTTGCCTAGTCCCAGGCCCCTACGCTCCTCATGGGGCAACACAGGATTAGATGATGATGATGGTGATTATCATCATCCCCTATCTTGCCTTCTCTGACAGGGCACAGTTTGGGCATGTTGTGAGTCTGGAGGACGGGGACTCATTCCTGGATGCTGTAGATAGGGAGGACCCAGCTGTCACTGTCATCATCCACATCTACCACCAGGTTAGATTTCACCAGTCCTTTGCTGTGAAAGCTCTCCTTAGCTGAATAAAATATTGTGGCAGTAGTCTGTCCGGTTACCTGTAGCCAGATGCCATAACCATGGAGGTGGGTGGTAGTGTTGAACAAATCACCTTCATGTTGCTTTATCCTCTGCCATCAGACAACTCTTCCTCTGTCTCACTCTACCCTCATACATATACTTCACCACCCTATCCCTCCACCTCATTCTCGATATCTCTCTCCCATCTATGTCACTGTAATGTAATGTTTAATTCCATGTGTACCACCACGAGGGAGTGGCAGGATGTAAAAGATGGATGCCTGAGCTGTAATTCATTGTGTAATACATAATATAATATGTAATGTGGAATGAGATGTGCAACACCACCAGGGACCAGCAGAGTGTGAAGATACTTAATGCAATATGTAGTGCACAGTATGTAGTACAATTTAATGTGTAATGCTCTGTTCGTCACCACCAGGGAGCAGCAGGATGTGAAGCAATGGATGGGTGTCTGATCTGCCTGGCACAGGAGTATCCACACGTCAAGTTCTGCCGCATGCCAGCCACCGCTGCCGGTGTCAGCACACGATTTGTGAGTCACACACTTACACAGACAGTTATTTGATTTACACCATGATGTTTTTGAGTGTTTATTGTTAATGTTAAGATGTATTCTGTACAAACTTGTACAAGAGTAGTATTTATTTCATCATATTATTAATGTAGCTGTATACTGTATACCGTATATATTTTAATACAGTACATTCGTGGAAACACATACATGTAATGCTGTTTAGCATCCTCATGTTTATGAAGATTTTTTTTCTTCTTCTCTAAGGCTTGTAGTGCAGAATTGTTTCCAGACATGTATGGTGCATGGTTGATTCATTCATTCATTATCCAATCCTGTGTCGCCCCACAGAGGAGCGTAGGAGCCCGGGACTAAGCAAGTTGGTCCTGACATTTCAGATGAGCGTGACCACCCTCACTCATCCCTGAAAGGCATTACGTGAGCAATAAACCCCAACCACCCCTTGGATATAAACCTTCACCGGCTCAATCCGATTGGAGCGCCGTAATTACCCACTAAACCACCAGGCGCCAAAATTTGGTTATATGGTTACCACCCAGCTTAGTAAATGGTTTCCTGGTGTACAGGAAACCATTTGGCTTGTCACAAAAAGATCATGTCAGCATAACAATAGAGGTCATTGATAGTCTAGTGGTTAGGACACCCTTGTTGATGTAGTAACCCTAATATGTGCATAGGATTATATCCAAAGTGACCTAGGTTTTCCAGTCATATTATACCACCAAGAGGAGTTGGTTCATAATCATCGTCATCCATTAAATTTTCAGAACTGCAGCTGCATAGCCTCAGAGCTTTCACCTCGAAAGGTATAATAAGATATTGGCTGTCACTGTCGTACATATGGGGCTGTATTATCATCAGCATAGGATGCCTTATAAAACATCCTCCTTAAGTATTTTTTTTTCTAATATTATACCTTATTATTCTCTTGTATGCTGTTATATTTTCTTCATATTGACATATATTGCATAGATAACATACATGGATATATTAATGTACCATCATGAGGAGAAGTGTGCTGAAAGTCCCATGCCGACATTGTATCCTGCCTTCTTTATTTTTCATTCATGCCCAAATGTTAGAGAGTATCCATACTTTTCATACCTCTTTGTTTTGTTACTCATATTACTCTCATATAATAATAATATATTCATTTTAACTGTTCATTGCCACAGCCCCTTCACAAACTTTTTATTGTGAAATAAGACTAGTATGGAAGAAGTGTTAGTAAGCTTTCTAGATGCATGAGAATATTACCCATCTTCTCTCTGCCCCTGAACAGAAAGTGACAGGACTCCCAGCACTGCTTGTGTACAAAGCAGGACACCTTATGGGCAACTTTGTGAGGCTCATAGACGAGTTTGGTGATGATTTCTATGCCACTGATGTCGAGTCTTTCCTAATAGAGTAAGTATGGGGAAGGTGTTGGTGGTGTGGAATGTGGATGAGGAGAGACAGTGAAAGAACCTTGAACAGTCTACTGATGCCTCTTTGTACAGTATTTCATTCATGCAACTCTAAGTTGCCCTTATTCAACTCAAGGAGGTATGATGAAGCCTTTAGTAACCTTTTCTCCTCTAGAATTTCCTAAGCTGAATAGAAATTGTCTGGTAGTGGCAAAAAGAAACTAAAATGTCATCATACTGAAAGGTTTAATTTGAAGAAAATATTATGATGTGTAAACTCTGACAGATTGGAAATTCTTTTAAAAAATATATTTCTTAACCCCCTCATACACGAGGGCTCAGTAAAAAATCCAACCGCTTGCACTTTTTTTGACGCGGGTTGTGTCCAACCATATACCGTAGGTTGTGGAATTTGTTTGCCATGATATTTGGTTGCGTCATTCAACTTTCTCCCATGCCCATATTTGTAACTGTATTGTTATGAAATTGCTACATATCATAAAGGAATAAACGATCTTCATAATGAACGAAAAAAAAGAAAAGAGAAAATAAATTACCACATTTTATAATTTAGTCATTTATTGAACACTGATTTCTCACAGATAAATATACATTTCACCAATGTTTGAGAGCATTCAGCAAGCTTTGGCAAAATGTTTTTATATTCATTCATTCATTATCCAGTCCTATATCACCCCACAGAGGAGCGTAGGAGCCCGGGGCTAGGCAAGTTGGTCATGACATTTAAGATGAGAGTGACTAGCGTCACTCATCCCTGAATGGCATTACGTGAGCAATAAACCTCAACCATCCCTTGGATATAAACCTTCACCGGCTCAATCCGATTGGAGCGCCGTAATTACCCATTAAACCACCAGGCTCCAAAATTTGGTCATGTTTTTATTTCTAAAAAAATCAGCTTTCAATCCGGAAATGAGTGAACAAAAAAGAAATGTGTTTTTTTTTTCATTTCTTGTTTTCTTCTTTCATTAGGAAGATCATTTATTCATTTATAACATGTAGTAATTTCATAATACAGTTGCAAATAAGGGCAGGGGAATGAAATGATTGGAAACATTTTATGATGTTGAGCCAGCCACTACTAGAGTGGTCGGGTGTGGTCAAAGACTGTAAAATAATTCTGTTCTGTATGCCATAAAAATCTTTCTAATAGAGCTAGAAGTGTCATATTTTTACGAAAATCATCGCAAATAAATGCTTTACAACTTTCTGTCAGCAAGCATGGACGAAATGTTTGTATATCTGTGAGAAATCAGCATTGAATAAACGAGGGAATGATAAAATATGATAATTTATTTATTTATTTATTTATTTTTTCTAAAGGAAATTCATATACTCATTTATAACGTGTAGCAATTTCGTAACAATACGCATATAAATAAGGGCAGGGGAGAAAGTTGAATGGAAACATTTTCTGATGTCACACACATTGCTCAGTGAGGGGTGTGTGGCGTGTAAGGTCTAGGCCGTCCCGTAGGGGTCATGCAGTACTTGGAAGCGGTTGGACACAGGTTGCGTCGAAGGAGTTCAAGAGGGTTAATAAGGCATTAAACTTCTGTATTTACTGTGATGTAGGCAGCACTATATCCACTCACTGTAAGTAGGCAGCTCTATACTCACCCACTTGATGTAGTGGTCCTTACTTCTTTCTTCACCTTTATCATTCCTTTTCTATGTCTGCCCGCCTCTTCTATTTCTCCCATCTTTCCTGTCACTTTATTTCTCTCCTCACCTTGCCCTAGGGTGGGAAAGGAGGTCCAGATGATGATGATGACTTTCCTCTTCAGTTGGCCATATATTGAGTGACAAGCCTTCTAGTTTCCTGTAAGCCAGGAAACCATTTATAATGCAGGGTGGTAACCATATAACCAACCCATATGTGTTCCCTACACGTCAGCAAGTGGGTTGGCGGAGGGTTAGTGCCCGTCCCCATAAAACAACCAACGCAAAGATGAAATTTCACTTCTTATGGGATTATGGTGTCTAGCTATAGGTAGTTAAATATAAATTGTATAGATGGTGTTTTGAAAAAAAAAAAACTGACAATTTCATAGGCTTTAACCCACACTTCCAGAAGGGGTTAATGGTGAGCGAATTACAGTATCAACCCAAAATTAGTGTCAGTGAGACAGTTTTTCATGAATATCATTAAATTTCCTGAATACCACTGTGCTGTGCTGTATATTGTTTAAGCCTTTTGAAATTGTACTAATGTGTTCTGAGGTGAACTTTTAAGGTGGTAATAAAGATTTTTGTGTTTGCCTCAGACACGGGATGCTGGTGGATAAGAGCCTGGTGCCGCCCAGCATCAGGGGACCTGACACCAATGACCAGGATGACAGCGACTTCAGCCTCGATGACTAGCTCTCACCCCTGATGAATCTCGGTTAACCTCTCTGCTATGATGATTACGCTTTTATCACTTTTACTTGGTCAGAAATTGTTATCTATCCATCTTGAATGCTGAGTTGTAACAACAGATTAATCATAGAATATTATGCTAGTCACAAAGAGAACTATGGAAAGGATGTAGAGCAGTAGGATTGTCTTATTCTACCATTAAGTTTTGTTAAATAAGTTGCAGATGGACAAAAATTTGGGCCAGGTTAAGGTGAAAGAACCATAACTCCCACTCCTGGATGATTTCAGTTAACCCTGGCACTGTGATGTCTTCCTCATTTTAGTTTTGCCATATGCACACATTTATATTCATCTTAGAAAACTTTTCAAATTGGAAGTCTTACGTATATCCTTCATTAACCCTCTCAGTTAGAGAGATTTCTTCAGTTAAATAAAACTGTTTGGAGGTAGCAAGACTAAATTAAGATACTGTATTGAAGGGGTTAAGGGAGTTATTTGAAGATTTTAATAAGACTGGTTACTCAAGATTTTAATTGTCCACTGATGTGTGAATGTTTAATGTTGCTCTGCCTGGTGGCATGGCAGTGGAGATGCTCAGACTGCAGTAAACATATGGTTGTCAACATACTTTTCTAACCAAAATTCTGTTGACATTTCAGTGTACTCTGAAACTTACTATCATGCTAGTACTGTTTCAGAATATTAGTGGTTGGTTTTTAAGTTTAGGGTAGCCAAAAGCTCTGAGAAACCATTATACAGTGTACAGATTAACAGTTTTTTTTTTTTTCTTTTTTAAAGATCCCCTCCCCCTCCTTCTCCTTATCAGCCCTAACTAAAATTCCACACCAAAAAATCGTAGCAAATTATCTAACGGCGGAAGCCAAGCTTTGACTGATTTGAATAATTACCATCTATTAATATCACATAAAGCCTTCATCTTTCTTGGTTACACCATTTCATTAGCAGGTGTCGCATGTTTCATCACACATAACCATGAACTTAATCCCTGGAATCTGGGTGATGTCCCTTTTCTAGTTTTTTCTTGCTGCTACCAGGCAGTTACCTTATTTTGAAGGGGTTTCATGAGGGTATACCTAACCCCTCCAGTTTTAAAAAGTCTATCCAAAGCTGAATAAAGTCATCAGGAGATGTGAAAAAAATATGCAAAAGCCATCTGTGTGCTGAAAGGGTTAAGCAGGTGGTTTAGTTGCTGGTGATGTATGCTGGTTGGAGTGTCAGTAAAGTGATATATGTGGTAGATTTTAGATAACTGCATGAACAGTTATAGCAGATATTTCTCATGACTTTTACAGTAAAGTATGGTTTTCATACTCAGGAGGTAGATGATTAGATGAGAATGTAAAGGAGTTGCAAGAGACGTATGATACATGAAGTCCTCGGTTATAGTTTGTTGATTTGGTCTTGTCATTTCATGAACATACAACTCTTTTTTTCATTATCATCATTATTATTACTATCTGCAGTAAGTCAAAGCAAGATCAGCTGGAAATAAAATTGGTACTACAGTATTGCAGTAGTTCATTGTTGCCATTTACTGTAGCAGGTCACATTTTCATGTGACATTTAAAACTTGTTTAGTGAAAATATTATGTTAGCTTGGCATGGATAGGGATGGTGAGGCTTAAGTAAATACATTACTGTGAATTTAACTCCTTACCTACAGTGACTGTACTGTTTTCTTCAGCTTAAGAGAATCTCTCATGGTGAAGGGCAATTTTCACTACTCCCATCAGCCATCATCACCAGAAGAGCTTCAGCTCACCATCTCCCACACTGCAGTGGGTCAAAGTGTATGGAGCTGACAGGTAAAATCATCATAATTACGTGATGGCTACACTTCTTTTAGACCTGCAGTGGCAAGATGAGTTTGAGCCCCACACAGATGAGTGTGCTTTATGGTAAGATGTTATTCATCCTGTCGTTAATACCGTAATATATATACAGTACACAACTAGTCCAGTCACTGACGGATGTCTCTGCGAGTCAAACAAAAGGGTCTGGTTGTTGAAGAATACAATAAAAGACATCGTTGTACTTAGTTAGAGAGGGAAAAAAAAGCAGGTGTTAGACTGGAGAGAAAGCTTTGAAAAGTGAACTGAATTGGAATGGGCTGCATTTGAGCCAAGTTGGATCATACTGTATGGAAGTGACTATGATGATTGGAATGATTTTCAAGGTGGATAATAGTGTAACTG
The DNA here is from genome assembly GCA_018397915.1 of Birgus latro. Lineage (NCBI taxonomy): Eukaryota > Metazoa > Arthropoda > Malacostraca > Decapoda > Coenobitidae > Birgus > Birgus latro. Next base: position 56,100 of record JAGKTI010003251.1, read on the forward strand.
ATGACAGATTGCTTTTTCTTTGTTTTTGGATCCTGCCTCATCCTATCCCTAGGTGAGGAAAAAATGACAGGATGATGGTGATGATGACTCTTGTCAAGCAACGATGTGGTAACACGAAGGCTCTTTGTCACATCTGTCTTAGAGGAAAGATAAGCAGGGACAGGGACAGAAATACTCGGAGATTTTTTCCCCCTTCACTGGCTGCAGCATCAAGTGCTTCGTAGGTGAATTTTGAGGCCACATCTAACGTTAGTAAGACTTATAGCATAGACTTGGTTTGGTATAGTTTGTGCAAATATGAAAAGGCAGAGCATAGACTGAGTAGAGTACTTAGCCAGTACTAGTTGACAATCTCATATGATTATCTCATATAGCATAAATATTGTACTTGCCAAGTCTTCCTTTTTATGATCATTCCATCAGTCTCCACCTCCATTAGATTCTTCTGCAAATTTTCACCGTTGTTCTGTGTACTTAATACTCTCATGGTCTCATCAGCTCTTATTTTCTCTGACAAGGAGAGTATGTTTTCACCCTTGTGTGTTTTTTAGTATGTTTGTCTGTTAGCAGGATTACTCAGAAACTAAAAGAGAGATTTGGACCGTATTTGGTGGGCAGTTAGCCCATGTCACAGGGAACAATTAACTTTTGGGACCGATCCAGATTGTATTACAGATTCTGGATTCGGAAAACATTGTGAAACTGTAACCAGTGATGGAAAACCTAATCCATTATGAGGAGTGGTTTGGAAATTATGTTGCTCTTGTTGGAGAGATGTGCTCCACTGAGTGCCTCTCTATTTACTAATTTTGTTTGGGTTAACATGACTTTTATCCAGTTGACAAGGAGTTGTAGAAGCTTGAGTGGTATTTTTTTCTTTTTTCTGTTAACCTGTCTTGGTCACATCAGCTCTTAATATTGTACTGTTGGGTTAACATCAGACTGTTTTATTCTGTAGAGGGCAAGTCATGGAAGTCAGTGTTAATGTACTATAGGACTTCATCCTCATCACTCTGTTATCACAATTTCTCTGTTACCACCACTCTCTCTCTCTCTACCCTCATTTACACTTTGACCCATTTTCCTTCCTTATTGCTAGTCATTACAGTACATTCATAGTATCCATTTTCCTGAATCCAGAGTTGTACAGTTACAGTATATGATTCTTAGCAAGAGTTGACTTTTATGAGACTGACAAGAATGGTATTTTTTGTCATTTACCACTGTTTACAGAAGTTGCTTAATAGGCATTTTGTTAGTATTAGCCTTCCATACTATAGTTTGTTTTCTTGTAAATTTCTTATTGACTATTCAGTATCTTGATTTCTATGGATTAGCTATTCATATGTACTGTAGTAGAAAATATTGGTAGTTATTCAACAATTTGTTTTTTTTCCTGCATACAGTAAGCTCTAATTATGTCACCTTTATTTGAGTACAGTAATGTATTTGTTTGCATATCAAACATACCAAGAAATTACAGACTTTCATCATGTGTATAAGTTCAGTATTTTTTTCCAGCTTTCTCCCATTTTATTATACCATTTCTGAGAAAAAGAACTACAGTGTACCATGATGAATAGTATTATGGGTATTATTTGCAGCAGTATAATAGTCTAGCCTCCTTTGTAGCTACTCTGATATACAGTAGTGTATTTTGGCATGGTTGGTGGTTCAACCTTTATTTATGTTGTCCAGTGTAGCAAACGTGTGAGTTCTGTATAGAACTGAATGCATTTTTCATCTTGTCAATTGAGAGTAATTCTTTAAGAGAAGACTGTATAGATATTTTGTACATATTGTCTGAAATTAATAAATATTTGCATTTGATTAAAGGCATTGTCTGTGCTGTCTGTATATGTGTTCAGAAATTATATACCTTAAAGCAATGTACAAATTCTTCAAAACTTTGAAATAAAAAGATGAATAGTGTCATCTGTACATTGCCTCCCACATAAATTTAATTCACCATAGTTGTGAAGTGAGCCCAGTATCTCTTGCCTAATCCATCAATCAGAGGATGCTACTTTTATTGTATTTTTGCTGTGACCAGACAATTTTTATTTATTATAGAGAACATCCAATACACTGTTCACTTTAACTAGGTGTAAAATTGCCATCTGTCAATCTTAAATCCTGTGCTGTAACCTGAGGTTAACACTAGAATATGGTGCCAGTCACAAACAAGTGCTGTGGAAAGGATGCAGGGTTGTAGTACAGTAGTGTCTTATTCTGCCATTGAGCTATGGAAAGTAGGCTGCAAGAGGACAAAAAATTTGCCGCGTTAAGGTGAATAAACTGTAGTGGCTTTTAATTATGGCTATCGTATATAAAATACCCAGGATTCCAGCTCGGACAGAAAAGTGTACCACAGTCCTGGCTTCAACTGTGACCAAAAACCACCACCGGGTAGCTGAAATACAAATGTCCACACCAGAAGGACACAAAGAGCCGGTGCGCCCAGCACCCAGAAGTCGCTCTAGCCTGGAGCCACTGCACTGCCACCAGAGTAACCCGAACCACTAGTACCAACAACAGCAGAGTTTGATCAGCTTAGTGCCTGCTAGAGGCGGCACAACTGAGCTTGCTAGATGCAGCTTGGCAACGCAGGAGTTCCAGTGTTCGCTAGACGTGGCACAACTGAGCTTGCTAGAGGCGGCATGGCAACGCAGAAGGTGTTCCAGTGTGCTTGCTAGATGCAGCACAAACAAGCTTGCTAGAGGCGGCTTGCAAACACAGAGAGTTCCAGTGTGCTTGCTAGACACAGTACAACCAAGTGTGCTAGAGGCAGCTTGGCAACTCAGGAGTTCCAGACCATACACTCCCCAGAGTCCGGCAGGCTTCCCTAATGTGAAGTTGAAGCTGGAGTGAGAGAGGGCAGTGTTTGGAAACTCCCTGTGCTGTTGTTTGCAGATGATACTGTGTTGTTGAGTGAAGACGAAGGGGAGCTGCAAGGCTTGGTAGATGAGTTTGGGAGAGTGTGTAAGAAACGGAATCTAAAGGTGAATGTGGGGAAGAGTAAAGTGATGGTCTTCGAGAGAAGTGAAGCCAGTGAGTGTAC
>JAGKTI010003252.1:0-26066 GCA_018397915.1 Birgus latro
TAGCTCTGCTCGGCTTATAGCAGGGTAGAGCAATACGAGACATGGCATATACAAAGTGATGAGCAGGGCATGCTCTTGGAAGCATCTGGGGGGCCAGCGCCGAACCTATCTCGATAAATGGGCCACGAAAATACGGACTGGCAACCCTCACACCTTGGGGTTACCAGTCCGTATTTCTCGGGCCCATTTATCGAGATAGTTTATTTTTTGACCTCCACCACTCTTTTGTATATCTTGTGGAAATAAAACCAATGTATTATTACAATGTCTTTATTATATATACCTTCTTTTTTTTTTTATGTATATCTTTTGTACATATATTAAAGTGAACTTTGAAAAAATATCAGAGAATAATACCAAGACATATAAGAATAGTATGAAGGAGACATCACTTCATACTATTCATATATGTTGATATTATTCACTTTGATATTTTTTCAAAGTCCATATTTTGTACACATAACATGAAGGAGATATCACTTTGAACTAATGTATATAAACACACACAGAAGCTGACTGATGAAAAATGTTTGGACTTAGGTATCTCAGAGGCATGGCAGGGCAAGAATAGCAAGACAGGTCATAAGCCAAGAATAACTGAACATAGCAGAGATGACAGAGCAAGGCAAGAACAAGGTATCTCAGAGGCATGGCAGGGCAAGAATAGCAAGACCGGTCATAAGCCAAGAATAACTGAACATAGCAGAGATGACAGACCAAAGCAAGAACAGCAGAGATGGCAGGGCAGGGCAAAGTAAGTGTGCAAGGGAGTGTATGACTGGGTACAGCAGCTGCGGGTGCAGGACAGGACCGGGATGGGAGGGCATATAAGAGATGGGAGGGCATATAAGAGATGGGAGGGCATATAAGAGATGGCAGGACAGGGAAGGTAAGGGCTGGCAGGGGAGGACAATGCAAGGGTGCAGGGTAGGTAAGTGATGGCAGGAACAGCAGGGCACACCTGGTAGGGTGGGTTGCAGGGTGGTGGTAGGGTGGGTTGCAGGGTGGTGGTAGGGTGGGTTGCAGGGTGGTGGTGGTGGTGGTAGGGTGGGTTGCAGGATGGTGGTGGTGGTGGTAGGGTGGGTTGCAGGATGGTGGTGGTGGTAGGGTGGGTTGCAGGATGGTGGTGGTGGTAGGGTGGGTTGCAGGGTGGCAGTGGTTGGATGTGTTACAGGGTGGTGGTGGTTGGGTGTGTTACAGGGTGGTGGTGGTAAGGTGAGGAGAAGGAAGGAAGAGAAGAACAAGAAGGAGGAGGAGAAGAGGAAGCCAATGGAGGGAGGGAGCCTAATACAATATTTAACTATATGAAATACTAAAACACACAGAATAAACACTCAAATTAACATTGTAGTGTAATGCCAACAAGGGGTATCATTTGTTTAAGCTTCAGAAACTGCTTGTTACTCAAAGAACAATAATAATTTACTGGCAAACCCCTATCAGTAATTCTCCATTTAAGATACTTTCACAAAAGCACTCTCTCTTAATCTGTCAGTCAAAAGATACAAAACTTTTCACATGGTATGACTCTTAATCTCAAAGGTGTGCTGTGAAATGTCAAGATTAATTCACGTAAAAATATTAATTTAAATTTAACACAAATATATATCGTGATAGTTACTGTCTTGCATGTGATCCTTAAATGCCTGAGAAACAGTCCCTCTTGTTGGGACCTAACCCTAATTTCATGCAATGTTCACCTGTCAGCAATTTATGGGATATATATCAATTATTAAATGAGGAATTACTTTTTCATGCCATTATACACAAACAAAACTCACAATTTACACATATCTAGTTTCTAATAGTGTGGAAAATGTGCCCATACATCTTAGATGATGTTTCGTTTAGTTTTTGAAGGCTCCAACATGCTTGCATGCATCGGCCTTGGTCACCTAATGGCGGCTTTCCACGCTGCTCGATCTATGGCAGCCTCCCTGTTCAGTCCCTTAACCAAGAGGTCACACTTAATGACCTCATCCCATCGTCTTTCTCAGTCTACCCCTCACAACCCCTCCCCCAGCATTAACGCTTCTCACCTTCTGTACCCAATTATCATCCCCCATCCTCTCCACATGCCCAAACCACTTCAGCCTACCTCTCCTCATCACAACAGCAACACTCTCCAGTCCCATCCTACCTCTTAACTCTTCGATCGTAAACCCAGGCCTCGCACGCAGGGTCGCACTGCACATCCACCTAATCACTGTCATTTCTGTACGTTTCAGCCTGCGAATATCCTCTTCCTTTACTCCCCAGGTCTCACTACCATACAGCATCACACTCCTAACACATGCTGCATACAAAGACTCCTTGAACTTCCTCCAACCACTTCTCACCCTAGCAACCGAGCTAGCTCCAGCCCCACCTATGGCACATAACATGTCTCCCAAATAAAACTCTTCCACACACTCAAGAGACTCACCAGCAAGTTCAATCCTTTCACGCCTAACAATCTCCACCTGCTCGCCCTGACACACTGCACACATAAAATCAGCATTATCTCGCAGTCTCCCTCTAATACCGCTACATCTCGTGCAACCATTTATCACAAACACTGCACAATCATCTGGGACAACACACTCATATATAATCATATTTATCAGGTCAGTGACTAACCTCACCCCAATATCTCCTGAGGCCTTCAACATTTTGGCAGTCAACCCAGACACACCTGCTGCCTTCCCCACCCACAGCCTGCCTATAGCCTCACTCACAGTAGCAGCATCAAAGGCCAAGGGCCAAACACTGGATCTGCTGGCTCCAAACCTTCCCTGTCCCAGTCAAACTCCTCATTCAACAACCAGCTATAATGCTCTCTCCATGCATCTTTAATATCCCCACTGTTCACCACTACCCTTCCTTCATCATTCTTCACACACTGTTCACCTACAATATCCCAATTATCCCTCTTCACCTGATTTGCCACCCTAAATATCATATTCTTCCTTTCTCCATGATTTAGATTATCAAGTAAAAGTCTCTGACTCAGACTTTGCCCTGTATACCTCCCTTCAATCCTGTACATATATATACACGCGGGAATCGATAGGGCTGTGGTTCGTAAACAACGAGTAACACTGACACTTCGGGGTTGATTGGTGTGGGTGATTGAAACAGAAACCACAGCAACACTATACAAAAGTACCTGAAACAACTGGCCAAACACAGGCTATAAAAACCTGTCCTCTATGCATCAATTTCAATACAAACATCATAATAATTAGTCAAAAATCATATGCATAGTTCATTTGGATGTCTTTTAGGTGGCTCAGGAGGCTTGCTAAGAAATCATGTTAGGAAATCACCACAGCCACAAAGAAGACAAGCCATTTTCACTGAACTAACACCAGACATTGTTCAACTGAGAGAAATACTGTACTAGCAGTCAAAGACATTAAAAATAACTTGGGGAACCTTTCTATCACAAAATTCTTGCAGTATATCCATCTAGCTAACACTTATCTAGCAATNGATCTACCTATGTGTATGTGTAATGTTTATCTATCTGTGTACTAGTCTATCAATCCATCAACTTGAAATAATGCAGAGCTGACACAATAGCTTAGCAAGGTGACATGCTAATCATGAAGCAGTGCAATGGAAAGGTTTCAAAACTATCTGCTACTAGTATACCTGGGGAATTTCCTTAGTATACTCTTGTTGCTCTAACCTGGCATAAAATAACCAACTCAGCAATAGTTTATCCAGTAGAATGCTAGTCATGAAGAAGTGCAATGGAATGGATGTAGACCTGTAGTATGTGTTATTCTACCAGTGAGATATAAAAAAAAATGCTGGTGATGGGACAAATCCAGGGCCAAGATGTAAAAACTACGATAACTGAGCACAGCCTAGTATAAATGAAGTATAAATAAGTTAAAAATAAAGATTATTATTATTCTCCTCAGACCCCCAAGCATCACTCTCAGTTGAATAAAACCAACTGGTGTTAGTTGGAATAAAGGCAGTTGCTCACCCTCTTACAAACATCTAAGCTACAAACTATTGTTGCTGACAAGATTAAAGACTTACCTGCTTGAGATTTTATTAGGCATTGTTCTTACACAGCTTACAGCCTCATAATGCCAGAGATTGATTCCTGGCACTGCAGCATCCTATTATCATCATTGTTGTCATAATTTTCATCATCATCATCATCAATTAGCAAGTAAAATGAGTACCTAGATTAAATCAACTGGCCTTGTATACTCCAGTGGTTAAAAGATCTAATTATTGATCCTGGCACTGCCATTAATCCCGATTATCATCATCATTAGGCATTATCATTATCAACAACCCTGCCTCCTTTTCCCACCCAAGGATGGAGTAAGGAATTCTCAATTAAAATCTCGTAAGTAGGGGAGCAACTGTTAAACTCTCTCCACCTCAACTTGGCTTAAAAGTGATTTGGAAAGGATGTAGAGCCACAGTATTGCTATCCTTCTCACTCTGCTTCTGAGCTTTGGGGATTAGGCTGCCAAAGGACAAAACTCTCCAAGTCAGGGTGGACGAACAAGAAAAATGTCTAACTCACATTTCAGAAGGGTGGTTATGGCAGTAGTAGTAGCAGCAACAGTAGTATGATTTGAAGACAAATGGCATGGGGAAACCTCTTCTGAGTAGTCATGAGGTATTTCCCCACTGTACTGTACACTGAGAGAAAACCCCAAGCCACCAGCACCGACCCCATAGGCAGTGGCACCACCAACCACAGGCAAAGACAGCACCAACCCCAACGGGCAGCAGCAGCATCAACCTCACAGGCAGCGGCACCACCAACCCCCACAGGTAGCAGCAGTGCCAACTCCCACAGGCAGCTGCAGCACCAACCCAGTGCCAGCAGCATCAACCACAGCAGTTGCAGGAACAAAGCAGCATGTGTAGCATAGGTAGCCCCTGAAAATATGGCAAAGTTTTTAGAAAATCTTAGGTCTGTTGATAATTTAACCCTTTGTCTGTGGAGTTCAATACAGACCTTAATTAACCCCTTCATTACTTCTTTAACACCTAGAGTATTGGTGATGGAGTGGCACTAATAAGGTGGGGAAGGGGCTGCCTGATTATAACAACATTCCTCAGTTCTGTGCCTATCCCCCATCAGGAGAATGGTGAACTGGCCAGCAGTCAACTGGGTTCATGATCTGATAAGCCTAGGGTTGCAAATACTACTATTACATGAAACCTATGATGAACTGATCCATTTTACATCATTTGTCTGGCTCAATTCCCTGATTATAGTCCCTCAAGTATTTCCTTATTCCCAGAAAGGAAGATGGTGGACTGCAGTAGATGGGTAACTTTATGTCTGCAGTCCACTGAGTTCCCATTTCAGATGAGCCCATGGCAACAACTATAGCTTGGGGAAAATGGCAAATCTACTTCATGGGAAGAAAAGGAACTTTAAGCTTCTATCTACCTACCTATCCATCTATTGAACACAATGCATAAAGATAACATTAATTAATCATCATCATCATTATCATCATCCGGATCTCCTTTTCCACCTTAGGGCAGGGTGAGGAGTAGCAACATCCAGACAGCCCAAATTTGCCTAATCCAATGGGCCATGCTTCCATTCACTCATCATTCAAGCCCCCAGAATCCCGACTCTATCGGATACGCCAAAAACATTCACTAAGTTTTTTAGCTTCACATAAACGTATCCGATAGTCAATCCGAACGCTGCTACGTTAAAAAGGGATACCAAAATCCCTGATCATGCACTTCTCACAACATTCATCCAGCCAGCTCAATCTCTTGCCAGTTCCCTAACCTCACCGACTTCCAAACCTCTCTTCCTCACACACTCATCCACCATATCTCTCCACTTTCTCCTTGGCCTACCTCACCGCCTCCCTCCTTCAAATTCGCTCAGATATACTTTTCACCACTATTGTTATCCATTCTCTCCACATGACCCATCACAGTACACTCTCTTTGATTCTGGTGTCCACCGACTTCCTCATTCCATATCTTTCACAAATCACATTATTTCGTATCCTTTCCACCCTCTGTACTCCACATACATTTCTCAGCAGTCCCATCTCCACTGCTCTTACTCTTGACTTTTCATTTTCAAGCCACACCATAGTCTCACATCCATATGTTAAAATTGGCACTAACACTCCTCCAAGTAAGCCTCGTGCAGCTGCAACACTCAATAATAATAATAATCCATCCATCATCCAATCCTATGTTGCCCCACGGGGAGCACAGAAGCCCGGGACTAGGCTACTTGCTCTTGACATTTAAGATGAGAGTAACCAGCCTCACTCATCCCTGAGTGGCATTACATGAGCAATTCATCCCAGCCACCCCTTGGATATAAACTAATAATAATAATAATCTGTCTCAACCCTAAGTCTTCATCCTGCAAAGGAGAGAGATTCTACAAACAAATGGTCTCAATGTTTCCCTGTCCTCTGCCATGACGTTGCCTTCCCTCAACTCACGCCATATATAAAAAGGATAAAAATTTGTGTGAAGAAAACCTTACACCATATTATTTTTGGGCTTATGAGGTCTCTCACTCCCCTTTCTGAGCCACTAATTTTGTGGAATGCATCACAGTGTTTTCTTGCATATTACCTGTATCATTTGTAAGGTACAGTAGAGGTGGAACCTTTATAAACATTACAAACAAAAGACAAATATGAGGAAGGCAAGTCTTCATATGGTAACTATGATATAACTATGCATCTCCACTATTCATTAACAGAAACATTCATCTACCTCCCTATCCCTCAAGAGAAGGAAGGAGCATGGCATGAAGATGACACCTTCAGCTGGCAGAACAAGACAATACTATGGCCTTGCATTATTTAAGTAACTCTTCATGACAAGCATTCTTCTTGTGTTAATCTTTTGTTACAACTCAGCCCTGAATAGGAGCTAGGGTATTGTGGGAAACTGGGCTGTAGATAGAGTTAATTCCTTCACAACGATGCCTCTCTCCCAGTGAGAATAAAACAGGCTGGTGAGGGCAGGGGGGGGGGGGGAGAGAGAGAGAGAGAGAGAGAGAGAGAGAGAGAGAGAGAGAGAGAGAGGAGTATTACTGGGAAACAAAGTTGTAGATAGATTTAATCACTTCACAATGATGGCTACCTCTTCTATCTATCTTTTGCCAAATGCCTTAACCGTTAACTGCTGCATTAGGTTTCATGGTCGATCCCCCCAAGCACAAAACTTTTTTTCTCTTTTTTCTCAAAAATAATTTTTGCTCTTATAAATGAAAGAGTGCATGGAAAAGAATAGGAACACCAACTGTGAGTTCATTATTTATGTTAGGTTGGCTGTGGTACGCTATTTATGGACACGGGTGAAAAATGTAGCGCACCTGGGGAGGGGGGGTATTATTCATATGATGTACGTAGCAGGTATTGGAAAAGAATAGGAACACCAACTGTGAGTTCATTATTTATGTTAGGTTGGCTGTGGTACGCTATTTATGGACACATGGGTGAAAAATGTAGCGCACCTGGGGAGGGGGNACTTCATCACTTCTGTTTGTTTCTACCTCTAACTTCTTTTTCTTTGTCCTCCACCACAAGAATCACTTTCACCATGAATTTCGTCATTGGAGAGACCATGGGCCAACATACCTTTACTGGCCAGGTTACTGCTAACAAGTGAATTGCCCTGTGTGGGGGGGAGGGGGGGGTTTAGGTGGAGCCAGGCAGTATCCCTGCTTGACAGCAGGTAGAGGAAAGTCTCCCACATATACCTACCAAAAAATGTGTACACAATGGGCCTGGCAATTGAGTGACGTACGATGCACGTCGGTGGGTCTGTCCACGGAAAAAAGTAGCACCGTGCATCGTACGTCAGTGGGACTCAGCGAGTTAATCCTGCATGGGGTGGCCACAAACAAATCACCTCCATGTTGCCCTGTCCCCCACCATTTCACTGCCCTGCTCCCAGCTCACACTTCTCTCTTAATGTGAATAAAATAGTCTGGTGGTAGCAAGTACTAAGATATCATCAGAGGGTCCCTTAAGCAAAATAAAAGCTATCACACCCTGGAGGGGAGAAAAAAAAAAAAACTTTTGTCACCTTCACTGAGCACACATAACCATATATCATTCAAGCCCCTGAAATCCTTATTCCATCACACAGGCACAACTATCCACACATATGCACTTCATAATACCCACCAGATAATCAATCCAATACCTTTCAAGTTAATGTGGTGTTAACTCTCATTATGTACTCCTCCATACACATTTTTCCAATCATCTTCATCCACCCAGCAAAAAATCACATACGCGAGGTCTATCCAGAATGAAACCAAACTTTTTAACCGGAGGCATCCCATTGACGTATGGATACGTCACCACGTTTTGTCACGGTGACACCCGACGATGTACCCATACATTTTGCAATTGCGAGGTCCGTCATTTGCACATTTTTCAAGTTTCACGGATGATTTTTGGTAAGCACATGTGGAAGACCTTCCTCTACAGGGATAGTGCCTGGCCCCACCTGACTCCCTCCCTCCCCCCCACTTCCCATTTTCTTGGCAACCCACCTGTTACCAGTGACCTGGCCAGAAAAGACATGTCACCCCACGGTCTCTCCAATGATGAAATTCAAGGTGAAAGTGGTTCCTGAGGAGAAAGACAAAGGAAGAAACAAGCCAGAGGAAGAAACAAACATGTGATGAGGTGGTAACGCCATAAAGGAAGGTGCCGTATGTTATGTGTTTGGTGAGTGAACAACGCTTATATCACCTATATTATTGTGTGAAAACCAATATACTCTTGTACTACATATTAATTCGTACCAAATAAATAAATAAATACCTAAATCGAGTGGTTTGAAATAGTTACCCCTCCCATGCTACCATTTTCTCTGCAGCCAGGCCAGCCATAAACCACAAGCCAGGTGAGAGTATTGTTACCTGTATCGGGAATTTTTAAGCTCAGGTGGGAGAGTTCTCTTTGAAAAATTTCGATGTTTCTCACCAAAAGCAGAGGTTTGGGGGGGGGGGAGCGCCAGGATTTTTTCCCCATGCTGGGGGGGGCAGTGGTGAAAGATCTGCCGGGAAGCAGCGGGTTGAACAGCATACCAACTTGCCGGCATAGCACGGTCATAACAGGCGCACTGTGTAACGGTGACTTTGAGCTTTAGTCTAGCGATAGCCACATCACTTAGTCATCGAAGTATACGTGTTTGAGTGACTGTGTATTTAGTGCGCTTAGCAAATTTTCTTCTAGTCTGAAATAAGAGACATTTCAATGTGAATTTTGACTTAGGGGGGAGGGGGGATGCAGGTGCCAAATACAGAGTAGAGTAGCTGGGGAACAATAGCTGTCCTGTGCTTCACCAAGTCATGGATAGGGAGTGATGCGTGACCATAAGCACTGTTGTGGTGCAGCATCCAGGTTTTGTTTGTTCATGCCTTGAGCCTCTTCCTTCACACTGCCTCCCTCAAATGCTTCAGAATGTTCAAGTAAAACTCTTTACTGACTATCTGACCACATGGAACAAAGTCAGGATGAGTGATGCCCTTCAAATCATTGTACAACTTGCAACAAATCGCCAAGTGCAATTAACACATTCACTCAAGCGTGCAAACCTTGATGTGACTTAACATGATGCAGCTAGTGTTAGACTAAAGCTCAACTTCGCCACTACACAGCTCTCCCATCATGATCATGCTATGCCAGATAGCTGGTGCGGTATTTTCAAAAATTAGTTTCTTTTTGGACAGACTTCGTACATCAAAATCTCTCTCAACTTCCTGTTCCAAAAAAGAAGGATGGCAGAGTGCAAAGAATAGCAGCACCAATACACAAATGACCCTTAGTACAGTTTACCCACATTGCACTAACTTCTTTAAACAGTTATACCCCATCCATGAATATTATTATTAGGTGGTAAAGATTTTATCTTACCTTCTCACCAATTGAAATGTATAAGTTTATACATATTCCAGTCAGTTATGGTTTTCTGGGTAATCAGAGTAATTCATTTATTTCTGAAACTGGCAATATCTGAGTACACTTAAGTATTGTATTAAATTTTTGAAGTTGATATAAATGTCAGCTTAGAATAATGTATTTTACAAGAAGGTATAATACTTTTGGGGTAATTCTTTAACAAAGAGGTGTGGTGATTCCAACTATAATCTTACAAACTCACGATCTCTATCTACTGCCAGACACCACAATCCAGCAAGGAGTGGCCATTTGACTTTGAGTTATTTGTTTTACAGGGAGGGGCACTAACCCTCCACCAACCCACTTGTTGACACATAGGGAGCACGTATGGTTTGGTTATATGGTTACCACCCAGCACTGTACATGGTTTCTTGGCTTACAGGAAACCATTTGGCTTGTCACTCAATGTAAAGCCACCTGTAAAGGAAAGAAAAGCAATAAGAAGTGACAGGAAAGATGGGAGAAATAGGAAGAGAGGAGGGCAGGCACAGAAAAAGAATGATAAAAGCTTAGGTAGAAGTAGGCAGCACTACATCAAGTGAGTGGATGATGGTTGCCACCACCTACCACTCAAAAACACTTGTGATCTCAAAGAGAGTAATTTTGGCACAATATGCAACAGATAGTAAAGTGTTGAATTTTGACTGCAAAAAGTGAGAGGAAAAAACAAAATACTGTATACCTACTTTGGAGTACTTAAGAGAGTTATCAGTTTGCCTGTGACAGATGTTTACTGAATGGACACACTAATTACCGACGATCTCACCAGTGGGACTCATCAGTGCATCAGTCATTCAAATCCATTGGAAACCTAATGATTCAGCCTAACCTAACATACCCTAATCTAGCTTATCCTTACTGGAGACTTCACCTCCACACCCCGATTTTAACCACCTAGGGTTACCACTAAACCTAACCCACAGAGCCCCCAGATACCTGTCAGGCCAAATCCCAATCTGAGCCCTAACTTCCTAATCCTATCATAATCCAATGTATTCTATTCTAACCCAACCTACCCTATCCTACCCTTATGTAGCCTAACTTAACTGAAATTATACGAATCAAGCACACTGGTAAAGAATTTGCAAATACGCCAAAGTAAGATATGTGTTTGAAGAGTCTGCCAGCAAGTTCTGCTCTTGGTGGTTACTTTGTTGGAGTGACAGTGGTTACTCTGTCGGTGTGATATAAACAAATCTTTACATAATTCACAAGTAAAATTTTAAAAATGCCCAGTATCAGTGGTAATCTCTGAAGCACAACAAGTTCCCTGTGCAAGACTAATTTCAAAAGGAAATAGGGAAAGGCCATACCCATTTGGTAAAGAATTAACATTTTTTGGTGTTACTTTCTTTCTGTATTATAAAACAAATCTTCAAATCATTATAAAGGTATGTGTTACATTTGGACACGGCATAAGTATATGGTATAATTTTTAAGGAATTAATCTTGAGTCAGTCTGGGAGGAGTCTGGCAAGTATGTACAGCAGTATGGAGAACTTTGCGCCAGTATTTTTGGTGACTGAAGAGTTGAGAGGAAGAATGGAACTCAAATGTATTGGTGTTGCACTGAGTAGATTGAAATGGTTTGGGCATGTTGAGAGGATGAAGGATGGATGACATCTGGGTGCTAGAGGTGAGAATGTGAACATCAGGCGTACAGTTGTGAGAGGCAGACCAAAAAGGACCTGGGATGAGGTTATAAAATGTGAACCCAGGAATATAGGACTGAGTAGGAATGCTGCCACAGACTGAGCAGCATGGAGAGCCTCCACTAAATGACCAAGGACAATGCATGAAAGCATATTAGAACCTTTATAAACAATCTATCTATCTATTGCCAGACGCCTTAATCTCGTAAGGGGTGGCCACAAACAAATCGCCTCCATGTCGCTCTGTCCCCCGCCATTTCACTGCCCTACTCCCAGCTCACACACCCCTCTCTCATATACCTCTCCACTCCATCCCTCCATCTCATCCTTGGTTTCCCCCTCCCTCTCCCCCTTTCCACATCACTCACATACACTCTCCTCATCAGTCTCTTACTCTCCATCCTCTCCACATGGCCTATGTGTTCTTCCTAACGCTTCCTATCACATCTACATCCGAACCACAATGCTCCTTCACTTCCTCATTTGTCAGTCTCTCTCTCCATGTGACTCCACATGCTCCTCTCAAATAACTCATTTCCACTGCTGTCACTCTTGACTTCTGTCCCTCCAACAGGGTCTAATCTTCACTTCCATACGTTAGAGTTGGTATCACAATACTATCATGTAGCAGCTTTTTCACATCCGTGCTCACTTCCCTGTTTCTTATCTCTGCTTTCAAGGAACCAGCAACCTTTCTTCCTGCTGCACCCTTTCAAGCACTTCACACTCTAAAGTTCCACCTAACTCATCACACTATCCAAGTACTTAAACACACTCACATTCTCCAAATCCTCCCCATTCAATCTCATTGTACACTTGCTGACTTCACTTCTCTCAAAGACCATCACTTTATTCCTCCCTACATTCACCTGTAGATTCCATTTCCCACACACTCTCCCAAACTCATCTGCCGAGCTCGCCTTGTAGCTCCCCTTCATCTTTACTTGAAAACTGTGTATCATCTGCAAACAACAGCACAGGGAGTTTCTAAATGCTGCTCTCTCTCACTATGGCATCTCCAACATCAACTGCCCTACCTTGTATCTCTTTTATAACCCCATCCATATACAGATTGAACAATCATGGAGACATGACACATCCTCTTTCAATCCAACCTTCCAATGGAAAAATTCACTCAGTTCACCATCCACACGCACTGCAGCCTTAACACCTTCATACATACTCTTCATGGCCTTCAACAACTTCCCATCTACTCCATTCATTCTTAATACTTTCCACAATCCTTGTCTATCCACCCTGAAATATGCTTTCTCCAAATCCATGAAGGATGCATGCAACTTCTTTCCCTTCTCTAGAAACTTTTCCACTAAAGATCTAAGAATGAATATCTGACCTACACAACTTCTTCCCTTCCTAAAACCTCCCTGTTCTTCTCCAACTAATTCCTCTGTTATTTCCCTAACTCTGTCAATAAGTACCCTACCATATACTTTTCCTACTACACTAAGAAAGAAAATGTCCCTATGATTACCACACGCTTCTTTTTCCCCTTTTCCTTTGTACAGGGGAATAATTATACCTGATTTCCAATCCTCCGGGACTCCACCTTCCAGGCCAATCTGCACACCTTCCACATCCATTCTATTACCACCTCTCCCCATACTTCAGCATTTCATCACACACTCCATCAATTCCTGGGGCTTTCCCCATTTTGACTTTCTCCATTGCTTCCACAACTTCCATCCTACTGATTTTTTCCTCTCTTCTCACATCCCTCCTTCTGCCAGTCATTCCCCAGCCACTTATACTTGCATTACTTTCATTCTCTATGTTCAACAATTTATTAAAGTGTTCTCTCCATCTGTTCACTTTTTCTCCCTTCTCCACTAGTAATTTACCATTTTTTTCTTTCACTCCCCTAACCTAACGTAATGTAACCTAACCTAACCTACCATATACTTTTCCTATTACACTAAGAAGGAAAATGCCCCAATGATTACCACACGCTTCTTTTTCCCCCTTTCCTTTGTACAGGGGAATAATTATACCTGATTTCCAATCCTCCGGGACTCTACCTTCCTTCCAGGCCAATCTGCACACTTCCACATCCATTCTATTACCATCTCTCCCCATACTTCAGCATTTCATCACACACTCCATCAATTCCTGGGGCTTTCCCCATTTTGACTTTCTCCATTGTTTCCACAACTTCCATCCTACTGATTTTTTCCTCTTCTCACATCCCTCCTTCTGCCAGCCATTCCCCAGCCACTTATACTTGCATTACTTTCATTCTCTATGTTCAACAATTTATTAAAGTGTTCTCTCCATCTGTTCACTTTTTCTAGTAATTTACCATTTTTTTCTTTCACTCCCCAACTAACTTCTTTGGCACCCTGTCTACCTCTCTTTACCTCTTTCCAGAACACACTTTGCACTCAAATTCCTTTTATAAATGATACAACGATAAAACTTCTGGCTATGAGGGAGATTCCTAATATAAAAGCAGTCTAGCATAGGTCAACCGGCCTACTCCATTTATCTTCTCTTATGAGATCCATCACTAGCATGGAGACAGATGTCAGATACAAAGTCCTTCGCATCTATGACACCCATGCCATCAGGTCCTTGACTGACCATTGTGCCTCTCTGCTGTGTAACACTCACTGAATACTTCTTAGTCAGACTGGAGGTAGTACAAAACAATCTGATCTGTCTTGTACCTGGTACCCTGATGTGGGCTAAACTGTGCAACCTTCAACAGTAAACTGCCACTACCCCCTTGGGGATTTGTATCAACACACAACTTGTATCCTGTATACAGTAGTCCTGCCTACAACATGGTATTGCATAACATGGATTTGTACTTATGCGGTCACCTAAGCGCAACCAAAAAATACTGTATACATTGCGGTCACAAACCCATATACCATGGTGGGTTGTTGGGCGTTGGAGCTCAGATGACCCGCTGAAATTCAAATGTCGCACATGACACCAGGCAAGTAGTGCACTGTGAATGGTTGCATGATGTCACATCAATATGTACCCTCACTGGCCGCTGGGGATGTCATCCATTGTGTTTTGGGGTGCCGGGGACAGCGAGTGTGGCCAGCAAAGCCAGTCAGGTTAGTGACCTGAACTTTTTTTAATTAATGTATAGGAACCTTTCTTACGTACAGCAGAACCCCATAATTACCCAACTCATAATTAACAACTTCATTAATTTTTTTTTTTTTTTAATGCAAGCAAGAAAGAACCAAAGGCCACAGGCCTGCATACTGTTCCTTCCAAGAAAAAGCAAAAACAATACAAAAGAGAGCCAAATTCAAGATCCGTTCAATTGCTGATTCTTCCTAAAAAAAATAGAAAAATACAGAAAATAAACTGGAGAAATATGAACTGAATTGATAAGGTCCTTCTGCTGAAAGTTAAATGTACATTTAGTGCTCATTCTTTTGTTCATTATTGTTTGAATATGTGAAAGAGAGAATATTGATGCAAACAATATAGTATTCCAAGAACCCCTCAATAACTCCCAGCATTGAACAACCCTTTACAATACAGGTATGTCCCAGTTTAACGATGCAACTAATTAGGTAAAAACCCATCGTTAGGCAGGGTATCGTATCTCAGGGTAGATTTAACATGTAAAGTACAGGGATGCATTTTTGAGCCTTGGGTTCCCTCCCCAACCAAGTCCTAAACCCACTCAAATAAGTCCAAAAACGAGTTTAAAGCCAATCTACATGGCCTAACAGCTTTAAAAGAAGCTAACATAAGCCTAACACGTCGTAAAAATACCCCCGCTAATACCAATACGCCAGTCCTGTATGACACAGCCCAAGCATGTATTCAATATGGACGGTGGGTGACATGTAGAGGTGTATGGTATGCAGGAGGACTGCTGGGCCTTGATAGCAGGCTGTGAAGCCTATGCCCAGAGTCGTACACATAAAAATAAATAAAAAAATAAATAAATAAAAAATAACTCACTAAAACCAACAAATAAAATCTGAAAATTGTCAAATATAAGTCTGGAAAAAATCAAGCTTAGTAAACTGTACCCCAAAATGACAATGTTCAACTCACCTGTGGCTAAAACACATTAATCTAAGTCTAAAAACAGTTTATAAATCAACCTAAACACACAATTTTAGTCTTAGATATCATTAAAATCAGTAAAAAAAAAAAAAAAAAATCAAAACCCATCATTAAACCTGGGTTTGGCCATTGTTAGGAGGGGTATCGTTGTTATTCTACCCCCATCGTTAAGCCGGGGTATCACATCTAGAGGTATCATATATCACAGTATACCTGTGCCAGTGTCAGTGACATCAAGTTAGCACGAGAAACTGTGAACAATTATGGGAGGGGAATGAAGGTCACTGGTACGTTTACATGACCCTAGTTACCATCCCAGGCAGTCAGGCGGTCACTTATTCTCAGATGTTTTTGCTTATATGGCACATGCACCGTAATTTAAAGAATTCTTCGTGTATCAAAAGATGGGTTTAGGAAGGGGGGAGAAATTAGTGTTTTCTGGCGTACCTAATAATTTAAGTAAACAAGTTTAGGATAAGAGTAAGCAAATGGCAAAAATTACTGTAATCAGAAAATACTGTCTGTAATCATGGATACAGTTAAACAGTTGAAGAAATGCATGAATTTCTAATTAACTCCATCATCACATACACAGTCAGTTGAGCCCACAATGAATTCGCATTGTGCATGTGTGCTTGGACCATATTCACAAAATTAAGTTTACAACCTTGGATTACCTTTCATACTTTTAAGACAGGGAACAAAGAAAACAGCTTCTTCCCATGTCTCCCGTAATTCCTGCTGAACATTGGGAGTATGACAGGGAACTGCTCATAACTTTGATGTGAATCTGCACCTGACTGAATGAGCCTGCCTCCTATGTAAGCAGCCACCACTACTCTAGTTTCTGATCTTACACGAACACACTTTACCTTCATCACTCATTGTGCTTACTTTGAACTGAAGAAATTTGTAAATACTCAATGTACTGGTAAACTTATTACAAATTGCAGCCGACACAAAACTTAAAAATCATACACCTTTACAATAAATTCTCAATTATCCAGCAAATAGCAGCCAAGGGAGTGTCAGAAGGTGATATACTGATGGAAACTGACACAGTACCCTTAAAAAGAAAGGGGGGGGGATCTAACCCCTAACCAATCCTCTAACTGTACTGTATAACTGTTAAAAGATAGAAAAGCATCCTTACATATTGTAATAAGCATAATAAAATGTCACTGTACTGTACCGTACAATGTATTGTACACACACTGTACACCTGACCCCCAGAGGCACAGTTAGGCTGGATGAGGCAGGTTAGCAGACAGAGAGAGAATAGGCAGACTTAATCATGTATGAGAAAGAAAAAGAGACAGGTGAGGCATGACTGACGAAATAAAACAGACGATGTTAGGGGGAATAAACTCACCACAGTAGGAGGCTACAACAACTTTGCTGCCTGACTCACCGTCCGTCCATAACTGAGCTTTCCGATTTTCTCCTGCTTGTTCTCAAGATAAAGGACCTTCCCAGGACACTTGGCAAGTGCCACTGTGACACATACCTGCAGAAGGCACGAGGCCACCACAATTTGCATAGGAACAGGGATGATGATAACTATGTGCACTTCCACACAGCAGCAGCAGCCACAGCGAGAAGACGTGTCTCAAACCACCTCTCAACAAACCTAAGTAGTTTTCAGGAATTGTCTTGTCTCCAGTCTTGTTTAAAATTTGAAGTATTGCAAGTTATTATAGTCTACCAAAAATGTAAACAACTATTGTCAGTAAGTATACATGAATGTTTTTATAGGAATTTTGGGAACAGCTGTTCAGTTTAGTACTGCAACCGACCTTAAAAATGGCTGTCCATGTAAACATTGGGGAACTGGATTTTCCAGGATTTGACAGTGAAACAAATGTAATGGATCTGGTTAAAATGTTGATTATGAGAATTAGTGGACTATAAAAGAAAGTGGAAGATCTAGTATCAAGAGACATGCCTGAAAATACTATACAGAGTCTGATACAGGCCAATGAGACAGCGAGCCAGGAGATCGAGAATTTGAAACGAGAAAATATTGAATTAAGGAGAAAACTAGAAGAGAGTAGTAACAAAACAGAGAAGGTAAGTAGTGTGTTAGAAGAGCAAAAGGCAAAGTGGGCACATGTGGAAGAAGAACAGAAAGAAGTGGTCAGCTTAAGGGAAATTATTCAGGAAGAAAGGGAAATGAACAAGAAAAAAATGGAAGAAAATGTAGTGAAAATATTGAAGAAAAAAGAGAAAATAGTGAGAGAAACAGTAGAAAGGAACAGATGTGTGATAATATTTGGAAACAGGGAGGAGGAAGAAAAAGTTAGGTCTGTGAGACTCGAGAGAGACTCAAATCAGGTGAGGCAAATATTGAACAAGATCGATCCCGAAGGAAACAAGTGGGAAAAAGAAATTGAGGAAGTAAGGAGGATAGGGATATATAAGAAAGGGGAAGCAAGACCAATTCGAGTTAAGATGTCTTCAGAAAGTGTAGTAAATGACATACTTAAGGTGACCTGGAAACTGAGTAAAGAGGCAGGGATGGAAAATATTATAGTAAGAAAAGACTTGAATGAAGAGGAAAGAGAAGTTTTAAAATCTTTGAAGGACCAAGTAAAGGAAAAAAATGACAGGAGGACAGAGGAAGAACGTAAAACTTTTTTTTGGAGAGTGATGGATATGAAAGCAAGGAAGTGGTATGTGAAGAACTAGATGTGAAGGAAACAAAGGGGATGGATATGAATATGAAAAAGAGAAGAACGAGTAAAGATGAAAACAGTGCAACGAATCTGAGCATCATGTTCAGTAATGTAGATGGATTAATATCTAAGAACGGGGAAATTGGAGCCTACTTAAATGAAAATAAACCTGAAATTGTTTGCTTAGTAGAGACTAAATTGCCCCAAGATGTCGATACAAAGTTATTTGGCTGGAACAATTATAAGATTTGGAGGAAGGGCAGAGAAGGTAAATTTGGGGGAGGTATAGTGATATTAACCCGTAATGACCTAAGAGTAAAGAATATAGAAACTGAAAATACCAAGGCTGAACTTTTGGAAGTTGTAATAGAGGACAGGTATGGAGAAAAAATGGATGTAATAGTTTTTTATATGCCCCCCAAAACTAGGGCATGGACAAAGGAAGATTACGAACAGTTAATAAGAGAATCCATTATTAGGCTAAAAATGTTAACTGAACGAAGAAATAGAATAATATTAATGGAAGATTTTAACTGTAGAGAAGTTGACTGGGAAAGTATGGATGCTGGGAACAATGAGGAATCATGGGGAAATAAATTATTGGAATTGATGATGGAAAACGTTAACCCAGTTGATCAAAGAAAACACAAGAATTAGGGGTGTTGATGAACCATCCAGGCTCGACCTAGTATTCACAAAGGACCCAAATGATGTGAGAAACATAACCTACCATTGCCCCTTTGGTAAAAGTGATCATCTGGTAATTGAGATGGACATGGTAGGAGTGAGGGAAGGAGAAAGAGATGAAAAACACAGAGAAAATAGATACAGTTATGGGAAGGCAGACTTTGCTTCCCTGAGGAACTTTTTCCAAAATGTAGAATGGAGTAAAATGAATATGATCACAAATGTTGATGAGAAATATGAGATTTTGTTAGAAGTATATAAAACAGGAGTTACTAAGTATGTCCCAAAATTTTCTGCAGCTATGGAAAGGAAGAAAGAATGGTTTAACAACAGATGCAGGATGGCACAAGAGGCAAGAAAAAAGGCATGGAATAAAGTGAGAAGAAGGTATAGTGAAAGGGCTTGGGAGGAGTACAAGCAGGTTAGAAATGAATATGTAAGGGTACGGAGAGAAGAGGAAAGGAAATACGAAAAAGATATTGTATCTAACTGTAAAAAAGAGCCGAAACTATTTTATAGGTTTGTAAATAGCAAAATGAAAGTTAAGGACAGTATAATACGACTGAGGGATGGAGATGAAACATACGAAAGAGAGGAAGACTTGTGTGAAATAATGAACAACAAGCTGCAGTCAGTTTATGTATTGGAAGACGAATTTAGGGAGCCTGAAATGGAACCCAGGCTGAGGAGAATGGCTGAAATTACAGTTGACATGAATGAGGTGCTACAGCTGATGAAGGATTTGGATGTGAGAAAAGCAATGGGACCAGATGGTGTGGCTGGATGGATCCTGAAGGAATGTGCTGACCAGTTAGTGTGGCCAGTTTATGTCATCATCAAGACCTCACTTGAAATGGACAGTTACCTAAAGACTGGAAAAGAGCAAGTATTGTGCCAATCTTTAAGGGAGGAGATAGGGAAGATCCACTTAATTATAGACCTGTGTCACTTACTAGTATTGTTTGTAAAATCTGTGAGAAAGTTATTAGAAAAAGATGGATAAAGTATTTAGAAGAAAATGAAGTGATAACACCAAGACAATTTGGTTTTAGGGAAGGAAGATCATGTGTTACTAACCTATTAAGTTTCTAACGTAGGGTAACAGATGTCGTACAGGAGAGAGAGGGATGGGCGGACTGTGTCTATCTGGATCTTACGAAAGCATTTGACAGAGTGCCCTATAAGAGACTATCGTGGAAGTTGAGGACCTTTCGAGGGGTGCATGGGAAACTATTAAAATGGATGGGAGATTATCTGACAGGAAGGCAGATGAGAACAGTAATAAGAGACAGGGTTTCAGAAAGGAGAAATGCGACTAGTGGAGTACCCCAGGGCTCTGTCCTGGCCCCAGTAATGTTTCTGATATATGTAAATGATTTGCCGGAGGGTCTGAATAGTTACATGAGTATGTTTGCAGATGATGCTAAAATTATGAAACATATTAAATGTACTGATAGTTGTAAAGAACTGCAAGAGGACTTGGACAAACTACACAGCTGGAGCCAGACTTGGAAAATGGACTTTAATGCCAAGAAGTGTCATGTATTAGAAATGGGTATAAGTGAAAGAAGACCACACTGGACATATAAAATGGGCTGTGAGATGATTAGTAAAAGAAAGGATGAGAAAGACTTGGGAGTGATTATTCGGGATGACTTGTCACCAGAAAAGCATATTAACAAAATTATTGGGGGAACTTATGGAATACTGACCAACATGAGAGTGGCTTTTAATTATATGGATGAGGAAATGTTGAGGGAGTTGATAGTGACCATGATAAGACCAAGACTAGAGTATGCGGCAGTGGTATGGTCACCTCATTTGAAGAAGCATATTGATAAACTAGAAAGGGTTCAACGGATGGCAACGAAGATGATACCACGTTTAAGGGAACTCACCTACGAGGAGAGATTGGAAAAACTGAAGTTACCAACACTGCAGGAGAGAAGGGAAAGAGGTGACTTGATCACGATATTTAGAAATGTAAGAAAATTGGAAAGGGTGGATAGAGAGGATCTTTTTGTGTTGGATGATGGAAGAACAAGAGGTCATGGCTTCAAGTTGAGGAAAAGTAGATGTCTTAATGATCTCAAAAGGTTCAGTTTCCCGAATAGAAGCATAAGTATTTGGAATGACTTAGATGAAGAGGTGGTGCAAGCGAAAAACATTCATGTATTTAAAATTAGATTAGATGAAAACATTCATGTACTTAAAATTAGATTAGATGAATGTAGATATGGAGACGGGGCAACACGAGCTTAGCTCAATTCCTGTATACTACAAATAGGTAAATACACACACACACACACACACACACACACACACACACACACACACACACACAAACTTGCCAGATTTGGCAATATCAAAAGCTGTGTTTTGTTGACAACACTCATGGGAGTGCTTTGGTGGCAGGACTCAAGAGCTGAACTGTTTTGGCAGGGACATCCATAACAAATGGCACATATTTCAGTCTGGAAGCTTCCCAAGGAAATTTCTAAATTCAGCACCATTTGCTATGATGGATATTGATGCCTGCTGGAAGATGCGGCAAATGATATTTGAGAGTTTACTATAATGCTCATTCTTGATGTCTATTCATCATCATAATCCACACCTCCTTTCCCACCCTAGGGTGGGGTGCAGAGTGGCAGCATCCAGACAACCAAAGTTTCCCCAATTCAATGGGCCACACTTCCATTCATTCATTATTCAAGCCCAGATTCCTGGCTCCATCTGATAAGCTAAAAATTTCACCACGTTCTGTAGCTTTGCATACACTTATCCAACAGAGCCAATCCGAAAGCGATCACATTAAAAAGGGGTGCCAAATCCCTGGTCATGCGCTTCTTTGCACAAAGTTCATCCAGCCAGCTCGATCTCTTGTCAGTCCCTTAGCCTCACCAACTTCAATACCTCTCTTCCTCCCACACTCACTCACCATATCCTTCCACCTTCTTCTTGGCCTACCTCGCATCCTTCCTCCTTCAAATTTGGCCAGATATACTCTTTTCACCACTCTGTTGTCATCCATTCTCTCCAAATGGCCATACTATCTCCGTACACTCTCTTTGATTCTGGTGTCCACAGACTTCCTCACTCTGAATCTTTCTCAAATCACCATATCTTATCCACTTCTACTCAACATACAGTACATTCCCCAGCAGTCCCATCTCCACTGCTCTTACTCTTGACATGCCACACCATAGTCTCATATCCATATGTTTAGTTGGCACTAACACTCCTTCATGTAAACCTCGCACAGCTGCAACACTCAACCCTCTGTTTCTTATCAAGGCATTCGTAGCACCAGCTACTTTCCTTCCTTTTGTCATTCTGCTTTCCACTCCTTTTGCACATTTTGCTCTCTTTTCTATCACTGTACCCAGGCTGACCAATTCTAGTCTCTCTCCAATCACTGTACCATCAAACTGGGAGTCACATTCTCCCTCAATAACCATCCCTTTACTCTTTTCTACATTTACCTGGTACTCTCATCACATGACACTCACAGACATCTACAAAACTCTGCACTAGTCTACCAAGCTCTTGTCCAGTATTTGCAAGTAGCACTGCATCATCAGCATATACAGTATTACATTCGACATATTCCATCCATCACCATTCATTACCAACGCCATCCCTCTCTCCATTACTCGTGTCTTTACTTCTCTCATCACTCCATTCATACATATATTGAACAACCATGGAGACATCACACAACCTTGTCGCACACCCACACTGATCGTGAACCATTCACTTAGATCCTCATATATGGTACCCTAACACATGCCTCACTACCATCATAAAAACTCTTAATGACACCTAGCAGCTTACCATCTATGCAGTACACAAGCAAAACTCCCCACAATCCTTCTATGTTTACTTTGTCTTATGCTTTTTCCAGATTCATGAACGCCATAAACACCTTATAGTCCTTCTCAAAAGCCTTCACCACTATCTGTCTCACTGTAAATATTTGATCACACATCCTCTGCCACTCCTAAAGCCACTCTGTTCATCACTCACTAGGCCTTCGGACATCTCTCTTACTTTCTCTATAATAATTCTTCTATATACATTCCCTACAACACTGAACAGACTTAATGCCACGATATTTCTTACACTCACTTCACTCACCTTTATTTTTGAACAAGGGTACAACCACAGCCTTTTCCCACTCCACCGACACAGTTTAACTCATCCATGCCTTCCTACATATCTCAACAAACACTTCATTCTACTCTCTCCACTACACTTAATCATCTCTGCATACACCTCAACACAAGCTGCTTTCCCATTTTTCAGCTGCTTCAGAGCATTCTTCACCCCTGTGAGTGTCACGTTTCCTGGCACTGCATTCCTCTCTGTACACCCCCAAAACCAATCATGTTTTCAGTCACTCTGCTCTCTCCATTCCCATTCATCAGACTTTCAAAATATTCTTTCCATCTGGTCCTTACTTCATCCCCATGGGGTAATAATCTACCACTTACATCTTTCACACTTTCACATTTCTTTCCACAGTCAATTCTTCATTACCGCACCTCTTTCCAGAATAACTTCCTATTTTCTGAGTAACTTGCATTCATTTTTCTTCCAAGACCATCATTTACCTCCTTTTTCCTCTTCACTTGTCCCTTTACATGCTTCTTGGTCCCAATATATTCAGCTATTTCAGATGAACCCATGTCCTGTAACCACTCTAGCCAATTCTTCCTCTTTTCCTCTGCTGCTCTCTCAACCTCTATATTTCACCATGCCATACCTTTCTTCTTTGTTGCTACTCTTGCCACACCACACACTGCTTTAGCATTCCTAACTAAGCAATCCCTGCATGTGTTCCACAGGTTGTCTAGATCCATTTCATTCCAATTCACTGATTCCAACTCCTCCTCTACTTTGGCCCTGTACTCATCTGCCATTTCTTATGATCCTCAGCTTCTCGACTCTCAGTCTCTCTCCCTGGCTGCTCCTCTCACTCCTGGTCCACCTCACCTCTCTCAGCTTGATCTTGCATTCCACAGTCATATGCTCTGACAAACTTCCACATCATCCTCCCACTGCCCTCGAATCAGCAACACTTCCCAGCATCATCAGTTAATCTGTTAAATTCTTGGTGCTTTGTTCATGCAGTCTACACAAACACCCTGATCTGATTTTCATGTGGTTTTGGCTTTAGCAGAATTGTTAAAGATGTATCGTATGTTTTCTTTTCTTAGCACCTTTTGATATACGGTAGGTTTTTCACAATTTCTCTTCATGACAGCCACTGCATGGGTAGATTATTATAAAACTGAAAGTCACAGAGAAGAGTGTGAAGCCAAGCACTGGTAGGTAAACAATGACATGTTAACCTCGTGTGACCTAGATGATTCACAACCGTAGTGCAGTATACATCAGCTAACAAAATCTTGAACACACTTTACCGTAAGGTGGGGAAAGTGCGCACCCGTTGAGGTAAGTGCGCACCTAAGTGAGTTTTTTTTTTTTTTTAATGGTCAAAAACAGGTTTTCATTTTTTATATTCTTAACTTTTCAAAGTCTGAATACAGAGCAGAGACACTGGTTCAACTTTAACCAGTGTTATCCAACCATTTTATCAAGAGCAGTGACCACCACGGCTTTATAAAGGGAGGACGGAGCATTGAGTGAAATTTTGGATGATACACTACATTGGAATACAAAGGGTAAGTTAACTAACAATGAATATTCCTAGGGTACTCTATTTACGCTCATTAATTATGTATATCCTTAGGTAGATTATGCTATAATTACAAGTTGCTAGGTCTAAGCATTAGTGAGTAGTGAGTCATAAATGAATGGTGGGGTAACTGTGCAAATTTTCACGGGGTGAATGTGCATATGCTGTTTTTGCCTACAAATTACTATCTGAATGAATTGGTTCATGCCTTATAGCCTACATTTTCAATCTTTAGAGCATAACAAAACAGAAACAACCCAAATACTATAATATCTATCTGTCAATGCAATTTATTTCTCATGTTTTTACAAATGGTGCAACACTACGTGAGAAAAACAGACCCCAAGCAACAGCGCCGTTACTCCCCCGTGGACCTATTTGAGCCTATCTGGCGTGTAAAAGCAGAAGCTCATCCCTACATATTGGTGTGGGTCCTTCTGACCAGCAAACCTAGAAAACTGGTGCCAAAAGAAGCTGAGAGTATCCAAAGCTGACTCCGACAGTATCCCAGAAGAGAATCTTTCATCAAGTGATGTAGACATTCCAGAGATTCTTCTACAGTATGATGAGGAGGAAAGTTCAGGGAAGGAATCAGGAGCAGAAGAGAAGAGGAGGATCAAGAAGAGGAAGGAAAAGAGGAGGAGGGAAGGGAAGCTGGAGGAGAAGAGAATTAGAGCAAGACCAAGGAAGGAAAGGAGGGGTTGTATGTTATTGTGGAGTTTACTGGCAAAAAAGCTAATTCAGACTACCATCATTTTGTTGGAAAGTGGTAGGGAAGGAAGTAAGTGGAGAAGTGTCAGTGAAGTATTTCAAACATGATAAAAATGCACCAGGAGGTGAATTTTCATGCTTTAAAGAGCCACAGAATCAGGACATTTGGTCTGCTGATGTAACTGCTATTGTTCAGCCCTCCTTTATTAAAGACAAACTTTGCTTTAAGGCTTCGGAAATGGCTGGCATGGTCATGGTTAATAAAAGCCTTATGTTTTCTTATGTTTTTTCATCTTTTTTTGCTTCTGTGTGTACTTTTTTACTTCTGTATGGTCAGTGAGGTGGCGCATAATACAAATAAAATACAAATAATACATTTAATGTATGAATAGGATTGTTCAAATATGCTTAAGTGTGCTTAAATTTGAAGAAAAAACATGTTGCACACTTACCCCCAACCCTGGGGTAAATGCGCAACCATATATTTGTTTTCACTACCTACCACATGAATAATTTCAGAAACATTTCAATATGTGCCAAAGGTTGCTCTATTAATAAACAATAAAAACATGTCTCACTTTTTTCAGTTTCCTCCTAGTACTCTTCCCATAGGTAAAAAACCTCAAAAAAA
>JAGKTI010003252.1:30568-59145 GCA_018397915.1 Birgus latro
TGCCACCAACCGTCACAAGAGTGACGACCCGCGGTTAAGTGGTTAATGGTACCTAATAATTTAACCTAACCTAAAACCCTGTTCACACATACATGTTACATGCTACGGATGACACCAGTAGAGAAAATCTGTTGTACCATTGCCCTTTACTTGAGCATGACACTGACGTCATCCGCTATGGTGCCCCTACAATTAGGCTAACCTACGGTTAACAATGGTGGTTATGGTGGACATATGGAACACCAAGGTATACTATGGAAGGTGACGGAGGAGCTCATGGTTGTCCTTGGAAAGGCTAAAATTGACGAAGGAAGATGATGGTCGTGCCACAGCAAAACTAAGACAATGGTGGACCTATGATTACCCACAGTCTGTATAGATGCTTATGGTGCCGCGACAGTTATCAAGAGCCTGATGTGGTTGGAATTCTGGCTGCCACGGCAGCAAGACAAGATCTGAATGGTAAAATCCCATTTACATCAAGTTCTAACAACACACAAGTAAAAAGTTTGAACAATTTATTAAACATGCATTTCTAAGAAACTCACATGCAACGTACAAAATCAGCAATATTTCATAATTTACACGTATGTACAATATATTTGTATTGACAACGGAAGGCCCCAGAAGACCTATGGTGATGATAATACCTATTTTTCTTATTTTTCAGGGCAGTAAATGACCTTCTCCTGCTGAAAAATGTTCCCCCACTTATTATTAGCATGTTCCTTAAGTTGCACCTATGGCTGCTTGTTTCCAGCATATTGGAAGAATCATACACAAAGGTGGACTTCGTTTCCCATTTCCCAACAGGAGGTTAACCCCCGTTAACATATACACAGTACATGCTACGGATGACGCCAGTAAGGCCTACCACGGTCTTCCATAAGTCCACTGGGAGAGGTACCAGGGACATCTGTTGGCATCCGTTAACCGGAGAAATATAAAACATTATATATTTTCTACTGTGACCTACACTACATTTTCTACTCTACGACAACCATAGGCTACCACAGGTCTTCCGTCGCCAAAGCAAACCTAGTGTAAATACATGTAAATTATGAAATGGGTATTACTGTAAATTATTACAGTCCAACCCATTGAGTATTCCAGGCTTTTCTATGACACAAACTCGTTTCGTTTCGTTTTTGAAGGCTCCAACATATATGCTTGCATGTGTCGGCCTTGGTCACCTAATGGCGGCTCTCCACACTGCTCGATCCCTGGCAGCCTCCCTGTTCAGTCCCTTAACCCTTAAGTCACACTTAATGACCTCGTCCCATGTCTTTCTCAGTCTACCCCTCAACCAATATTAACACCTCTCACCCTCTGTACCCAATTATCATCCCCCATCCTCTCCACATGTCCAAACCACCTCAGCCTACCTCTCCTCATCACAACACCAATACACTCCAGTCCCATCCTACCTCTCAACTCTTCCATCATAAACCCAGCCCCCCCAGGCCTTGCACGCAGGGACGCACTGCACATCCACCTAATCATTGTCATTTCTGTTCGTTTACACCTGTGAATATCCTCTTCCTTTACTGCCCAGGTCTCACTACCAAACAGCATCACACTCCTAACACATGCTGCATACAAAGACCCCTTAGCACATAAGGAGAGTCCTCTCAATGTCAGGAGAGGCAACAGCTCCCTGAACTTCTTCCAACCACTTCTCACCCTAGCAACCGAGCTAACTCCAGCCTCACCTCCGGCACATGACATGTCTCCCAAATAACAAAACTCCTCCACACACTCAAGAGACTCACCTGCAAGTTCAACCCTCTCACGCCTAACAATCTCCACCTGCTCTCCCAGACACACCGAACACATGAAATCAGCATCATCTCGCAGTCTACCTCTAATACCACTACATCTCTTGTGCACCCATTTATCACAAACACTGCACAAGATGGAATTACTTCCCACACCCTTGTGGCAAACTGCACATGGCCACTCTCCCTCTCCTCTGATTGTACCACCACCAACCCTAGATATCATCACTTTTGTTTTATCTGCATTTACCCTTAAGCCCTTGTACCCCATACCATCTCTCCACTTCTTAAATCTTTCCTCCGCCTCCTTTTCATTCTCTGCAATCAACACCAAATCATCAGCATACAACATCTCCCATGGGAGTCCATCTCTGAATTCACGTGAGAGGGCTTCAAGCACCATGATAAACAACAAGGGACTCAAAACTGACCCCTGATGCACACCAACATTCACAGAAAACTCATCACTCAAAGCTCCATTCACTCTTACCTGGGGGTGAGCACCCATGTATATACATATAACCACCCTAACCAGCCATTCTTCCAACCCTAGCTTTCTCACTGCCCACTTCACCACCTCTCTAGGGACTCTGTCAAAGGCCTTTTCCAAACCAACAAAAACAAAATACAATTCCCTTTTCTTTCCAATATATTTTTCCTGAAGCTGTCGAACAATGAATATGGCATCAGTGGTCCCCCTGCCTGGCATAAACCCAAACTGCATCTCATCGATATTCACTCTTTCTCTAATCATACCTTCTAGAACTCTCTCCATTACTTTCATTATCTGATCTAAGAGCTTTATACCTCTGTAATTTCCCCTTTCCAGGGCATCACCCTTTCCTTTGTACACATTTACAGTTACACTCTTCAGCCAATCATCTGGGACAACACACTCATATATAATCATATTTATCAGGTCAGTGACTAACCTCACCCCAGTATCTCCTGAGGCCTTCAACATTTCAGCAGTCAACCCAGACACACCTGCCGCCTTCCCCACCCGCATCCTGCCTATTGCCTGACTCACAGTAGCAGCGTCAATCAAAGGCCAAGGGCCAAACACTGGCCCTTGGCCTTTGATTGACTCCTCAAATTAAATGGGGTCTTTTGACATTTCCTTCATAAATGTCTTAGGTTTGGGGGTTAAGTTTGATTACGTCAGGTCTAGGTCAGGTAAAGTTAATTAAAAAAAAAAAAAAAAAAAAGGCAGAAATTTGCCTCAGAATCATTTGAAATATGGGTAAATCCTTCCCCTAGTGAAAAAATGAAAAAAGAAAATTGCATACTTCAGTTGACTGCAAATTTTGTTCTGTATTTCACTTCAACCCCTACTAGGTTTGGGATCATCTCTAAATCACCCAAAATTGTGAGAAATCCTACCCCTGGTGAAAATAAAAAACTAAAATACCCCGACTGTAATAAACAATAAAAATTCCAGAAAATACAGAACAAACTGAAGGAATATGAACTTAACTGGTAAGGTTTTCAGTATTATTTAGTATTTACACCCAACTCACTGACAAGAAAATGGGCTAACTCACCTTATACTTTACACAATTCTAAGCCTTTTTTCTTCTATGGCACTTCCGTCGTAAATCAACCGTTGATGGGTTATGCAATTTATATTGTTATTATTTTCAAAGTGAGAGAGCCATCTTTCCCCTTCCTTGGTTGGTGAGTTGTGTGTGTTCGTTTCTGCATGTTATGTATGTGGGCGGATAAAGCGAATGCGTCGCACATGATTCAGCCAATCACAAAGTAGGATTTCAAACCCCCCACGCTAGGGCCCGCAGGATTTGAAATTCAGTTCGTCTCCAGCCATGAACTGTGAAGGCTGCAAGATTAACTTCGTGCGACCCCCATCACCAGTTACCGTTACAACTACAGACGACTCTTCAGATGAAGACGAGGAACTGTAAACTGGCTGGTAAAGGAATGGTTTCATATTTACACAGTTAGGTTAGGTTATGTTAGGTTAAGTTTGGTTAATGTCATTTAGGGAAACCCACACAGCTAGGCCCCGTGCTGGTGGAGATTCCACACCCATACCCAGGACTTCCCGAACCCAGCCTAGCATTGTTGGTCCTCCCCCCACACCTTTGGACACCCATGTTCCTGCAACCCACTCACAAGACAGTGCATCTATAGGAAATTTAAACCAGTAATCTCACAGTCCTCCCAGGCAGCAGTGAGCTTTCACAATTTGAAATTTGGATTCTGTAATGTAAATAGTATCATTAACAAATTACATATATCTGATTTTCTGTCAGATAATGATATAGATATTTTTGGAGTTGCTGAAACCTGGCTGCTGCCTGAAATCCTTGATTCCTTTGTCCAAATTAACAATTTTAACCTCGCACATACTGACACCAAAGACAATACCCGTAAGCACGGAATATGTATTTATATAAGGAATAATATAAGTCATATAAGTGTCCACACCAGCTGTGATAATGTCTGTGCAATCCATTTACTAGCATTTAACCTGTATATAATTGTTATATATCGCCCTCCTTCCAACAGCAATGCCGATAACCTGGAATTACGAAACTTCCTATTAGACTTCTGTCCATCGAAAGAGGTATTGATTGTTGGGGACTTTAACTTACCCCTTATCAACTGGCAGTCTAGCACAGCACTGGCTGTGAGATATCCTCCCCTCCACCAGTCATTCCTGGACTGTTTTGCATGTCTGGGTTTGCACCAGTGGGTAACAACGCCCACATATTTAAGCTCGGGCAACACTCTAGATCTTGTCCTCACATCTGAGAATGACAGGGTAGGAGAAATTGAGGTAGTGAGTCCCCTGCCCAACTGTGGACACTGTCCAGTCCTGCTACAGTACTATTATCAAGCCGGTGTTGTGACTGATAGCTATTTTCACTCTAAGCGCTCTTGGCATAAAGCTAAATATAACAAAATAAATAGCCATCTGCGTGAAATAGACTGGCAGTTCGAATTTCAAAGCCTATCGATTGATGCTATGTATGACAGACTGCAGTCCATCCTTAGTCTATTAATTGACCAGTATGTGCCGAATATCCCCAGCACACCTCCCCCACCTCCAAGATCACCTCCCAAGGCCTTGAAAAACCGCCGTAGAAGAGCTTGGGAAACATACAAACACTCCAGGAGTGTTTATGGAAGACTATCTCCTGAGGCTTCTCGAGCCCTAACACACTACGACTCTCTCAATGACAGCTTTCGCAACTACTTTACACACATGCAAATCAATCACGAAATGTCACTGGTCAGAAAACTACAAGTCTCCTCAAAACCATTTCATCGGTACATCAGAAATATGAAAGTGGGTGCATCCTCAGTGGGTCCCTTAAGGTTGGATAATGGAGTGTTATCATCCGACTGTACTCAGATGGCAGAAACTTTTGCTACACATTTCTGTACAGTTTACTCAACACACGTTCCCCATGCTCCTCTCCCTCACCAAACTTTTGAGGGTACCCTCGATAGAGTGACATTATCTTTGCAAGAAGTGAGAAACAAGCTCACAGGACTGGACCCAAACACCAGTATGGGACCTGATGGCCTGCACCCCAGTCTTTTGAAATATTGCCCAGCCTTAGCTCTACCCTTGTTTTTCATATTTCAAAAGTCTATCACCATTGGTAAACTGCCACGGGACTGGAAAAAATCCATTATTATTCCCATATTCAAGAAAGGCTCTCGGCATACTCCCCTTAACTACAGGCCTATTAGCCTGACCTCTGTTTGCTGTAAAACTCTGGAGAGATTTATTACAGAGGCACTATACAACTTCCTTGATACTAATGGAATGCTGTCAAATGACCAGTATGGATTCAGACAGGGTAGAACTGTGGACGATCAACTACTACTTGTGTACAATGATGCAACGGCGTGGTTGGATGCTGGGTATGTAGTGGATGTCATCTTGTTTGATTTTAGCAAAGCCTTTGACATTGTCAACCATTCAATACTCATCGACAAGCTAAGACTACTGGGGGTCGGTGGTTCCTTGCTGTCCTGGATCTCTGACTTCCTGTCTGGCCACACCATGAAAGTGTCTGTGTCTGGCTGCACCAGTTCCTTAAGGAATGTTCTCAGTGGTGTCCCCCAGGGTTCTGCTCTGGGCCCCTTGCTTTTTCTGGTATACATAAACTTTATACCAACATATATAAGCTCCAAATGCAAATTCTTTGCTGACGACATGAAGATTTACCTCAAGCTGCATCACAATACCTGTTCCTCGTTAGCTGCAGACATAAATACATGTCAGAAGGACATAGATATGGTGTACAAGGTCGCTGAGTCCTGGGGTTTACGTTTCAATCTTGACAAGTGCACCGTACTGCGATGTCAGAGAGGCCCAGTTGATTGGAACTCTATTGGCACACTTCAGCACTATCACATGAATAACACCAGTCTCTCTGTAGAAACTATACACAAAGACTTAGGTATCTTGGTTGACAGCTCACTGAAATTCCACTCTCACATAAGAAATACTGTAAAAAAAGCAGCAGGCCTGGCAAATAATTTGTTGAAGTCCACCCTCTGTCGTGACCGAGCTTTTATGTTGACCTTGTTCAAATCCCACATCAGACCTATCCTGGAGTTTGGCTCCACTGTATGGAATACAGGCTACCACGGAGATCTGAAGCTTCTGGAGTCTGTACAGCGCAGATGGACCAAGCAAATCAGTGGCCTGTCCGAACTCTGTTATGCTGACCGTCTGAAAAACCTGGACCTGTATATTCAGAAAATGGGAGACTGATCAGAGCTGACCTTATTAAATACTGGAAAATCTTTCATCACCAGTCCCCTATCACACCGCCCAAACTTTTTTCTCTTCCTCCATTAACCCACACCAGGGGTCATAGATTCAAGGTGGCCAAGCCCCGCATTTCATCCGAGTGTAGACGCAGGTTTTTCAGTATCAGTTGTATAGACCTCTGGAATTCTGTCTGATAATACTGTTAGCGCCGGCTCTGTTACTTCATTTAAAAAGTCCCTCCACTCACAACTAGGACACATCTTGTTTGATTATACTGAATAACTACGATTCATAATTCGAAGTCCTTCAAGTAGTTTATCAACCCTGCATATGGCACAAAACTCAGCCCCTACTCAATAGTATATTCAGATGATGTGTATAGGGAATGGGGCTGGCGTGCCAGCAGGTATGGGCTGCCCTGCTTCTAAAAAGCAAATTCCTACCGAGCCATACTGTTAAACTGTAATGGGGTAGCCAACCAGGTGAGTAAACCAGGTGAGGGGGCCTGGGGGGCAAAGCCCCCCAGTTAGGAAACACAAACTCACTGAAAAGCTTTCAATTATATTTTTCTGAAGGATTTTAGTGTTTTTCTTTTGAATTTGATACCAGTTTCAGTAGGAAATCACTCGTTTTGGTGTGTTTCCCCCACCCAAAGCCCCACTTTCCCACAGGTTCCCCATTATTCTTGGAGGGGGGGGGAGACCACAACAAAAAGTGATTTCCAACAGAAATGATTTATCAGATTCAAATGAAAAACACTAAAATCCTTCGGAAAAATATAATTTTAAGCTTCTTTGGGTGTTGGGTGTTAATACGAAAATTTACCAGGTTTTCCTGCTGCTTAAAGTGCGTAATTACCTTCTAGGTTTTCACCGAACTATCTATAACTGCTGGCTGATGACCATCACCACCGTATCTAAATATTTAAAAACTATTTGGACATCCTTTACTGTGGATATCACAACCTCAGCCCAAAAACAGCATGCCACCTCAGGGCGATCCTAACTTAACCTCAGAATCCGATTTCTCTACCTAAGCCGAACATCTCCGTATGATAACAGCATGAACAACGTTACAAATAAGCCAGGACTGAAACCTGGGGTGCTGCTACATTTTATCAGACACCATCGCCACCACTTATCACCCAATACGTCTCTTCCAATGCATACAGTCATTCTAGAGGCTCTAATACCCGTCTCACTTAAATGATGATTAGTATATTTACAAAACGTACCTTAAAACTGCCAGAAATATCCTCGTAGGAAAACCATCGGCCCTAAACAGGAGACGCCATCCCGATGCTTTGGTTTAAAACCCTCTTGTATAAGTGAGAATCTATAAAATTAATTTACTTTGAAATCAACTTATTATTTTTCTTAGCTAGTTTTATTCAATTTACTATTCGTACGAATACTAAGGCATTTTATTCTTTTTCTTTGGGCTGTTAACTTTAAAAAAGAAAACTTATTTGTGATGCGGAATTAAGCGTCTGGCAAGTTAAAACGTTTTGAGAAATTTATCTATGTAGTTAATTTATGTTCTTTCTTCTTTTTTTGCTTTCCAGAAACCTTATGAAATTACTACAAACAGTAAATAAAAGTTTGACTCCCTTTCATCGCATCAAATACAAGGGCAGATCCAGAGGGGACTCTTCCTCCTCCCCCCCCCCATTTTTTTTTTTACTTCCAAAACTCACGTATAGTGCCATCAAAGAAGTTACTTTAGGTTGTCTTTTTTTATTTTTTACCTAAAGCCGAACAACGCGCCTCTGGTCTGACCCAGACTTACTGCTTGACCTTCAGTGACGTTCCCAGAGTGCTGGAGCTAGAACTGAACGACAAATAAAGAATCTAATTAAAAAACTGGTCCCAAGACATTATCCTAACATTGTTCTCCTTCCCAACTATCTGGCAGCGATCTCGCCAGTATCTGGCAGCGATCTTGCCAGTATCCATACAGATCTTCCTACACCTATCCCTTTTGAAACTGTACCCCTTAGTGTGGACACAGATAACTCTTGAAATTCATCATATACCTTCTCCTTCTGATGATGACTATCCACCTATTCCTACTGTTTTCCAGTAATGAGTCAAACCCTCAATTCTGTAGTTAGGCCGTAACTACCCTGCACATCCTATCCACTGTTCTAGTGACGATGCTGTCCTTGCTAATCGCCAGGCAGTGGCTGCTTGCATTCTGTCTATCTATTGCAGTTAATCCCTTAAGTGATGGCCACAAACAGATCGCCTCTAACATTTTGACTGCCCTCCCTCCATCTCACACCACCTTTCATGTTTCCCTCCACTGTTATCTTCGGCGTCCCCCTCCCCCTCACTCACACAGTACTCTTTAGTCTACTCAGACTCTCACTCTCCATCTTCACATAGCCAAACCATCTCAAAGTATTTCTCTTAACACGTTTGTCACATCATCAACATAACACATCTTCACTTCCTCATTTGTCTGTCTCTCCATGAAACTTGGCATGCTCCTCTCAAGTAACTCATTTCTACTGCTAATTCATGTGTCTTTCCAAGAGTCCAAGCTTCACTTCTGTATGTAAGAGTGGGGATCACAACCATCATGCAGTGACTTTTTTGTTACTCACTTCCCTATTCCTTACCACACTTTCAGTGAACCAACAACCTTTCTTCCTTGGTGTACTCTTTCATGCACCTCCCCCTCTAAACTTTCACCTTACTGATCACATGAGGCACTCAGATTCTCCATTTCCTGGCCATCCATTCTTACTGTGCATTCTGTGACTTCACTTCTCTAAAACATCAAAATTTACTCTTAGCAACATTTCATTACCCATCCTCAATCTGCTTCTCCCACTTTCTCCCCCTACTCTCCACAACTGGGCCAGCAGTATGCAGTGTGAACTGTTGCACTTTTCTTTGCCCTTGACTTACTTTTTTCTCAAAATCTTTCAGGCACAATCATCTGGGACTCCAAAGTAGCCCAAGCCATCCTTCACAACATTAGCCCCACACCTTCAGTATAAAGCTTACGTTTGTTGGATTCCAGCACGTGCTGGCCACACCTGTATTACCAAAGTCTTGCCTGAACTCCTTAAGACCTCCCTTCCCCTGACACTCATCTCCCACAGTCCAAGGAAACTGCTTGGCAAATCCTTTAGGAGTGGGCCAGAGAGAATCTAGACTTTCGTACAGATGCTGAACTAACCATCCATCACTCCTGTGATGGGCTCTATAAAAGCCCATGTTCCCAGAGGCAAAGTAGGGATCCTTTCTTTGGCTCATGTGTAATGTATGTGCATGTGGAGTGCAAGGACCTTTATTCAAATCCCGGTCAGTCTTGTGATTACAGTAATTTAACGTTTCGTACAGCCTATACACTATGAAACCTGCCATGAGGTGTGATGATTTACAGCAAGCACCCACCCTAATCCTCCACTGCGATGTGGCAGTCACCCACATTCACCTGGGGTATCACTCCTTGGGGGAAGCCATATACGGTAGATGGGCAGAAGTCAAGCCCAGCAAGCTATGTAATATTCCCATGCCTGACCTATGCCTGCATCACCTTATCATTTGTCCCATCATAGCCCCTTTTACAACCCCTGAATTGTTCAGCAAACAATGTCATTATTTTATAACTTATTCTGATGAACTGGGGGATTCTTACCCTGAATCCTAATTTCTTCCAACTTTGAGTTTATGCCACATACAGTATTGCTTCACTATGCTGATTATTGCATTTCATTATTAATGTACTACTATGTTGTGGGTATGGCTATTTTAACTTTCATTTACTTTAATTTTATTTGTTAACATACCTGGTATTTGTGACTCAGTACTTATGCTCACTTGTTCCACTGTGTTCGTAATTCCTCTTTATTCTTCATTATTCATCTCATCATTATACTTCTATCTATCTATCTATCACCAGACGCCTCAATCCCGAATGGGGTGGCCACAAACAAATCATTATACTTACTGGTTCATAATGTTGCCAAGTTATGGGTAGTTTATTACACGTGCCAATGTACCACCTTGCTTACTGTTCATCTTCCTGCTCAGCTTTTAATAACATTACTGGAGTGTTTGGACTTGTACTGAATGGCAGGTAAAGAATTAAAATTACAAAAATAAGTAAGCCATAGAGGGGGTGACCATAGTGCAG
This sequence comes from Birgus latro, assembly GCA_018397915.1. Classification (NCBI taxonomy): domain Eukaryota; kingdom Metazoa; phylum Arthropoda; class Malacostraca; order Decapoda; family Coenobitidae; genus Birgus; species Birgus latro. Next base: position 41,252 of record JAGKTI010003252.1, read on the forward strand.
TAGACAAACTGTTACACTCTGGTTGTGAGGGTCAGACCAATGCACAGTAAAGTCCTGTTGTGGGCAGGGATATTTTTTCAGCAAGTCCTTCTCATATCCCCACCTTATCTGGCCTCTGCCACTTCACACAACAGATCTTGGTTATGATATAAAAATTAGCAGGAGCTTCTATTTGTGTTTGCATGATCATATATAATATGAGGACCCTAGGAAACATGATCAAGCTGGTTAATTATAAAATAAGATAGTTTTCACACGGAAATGTTGTTAATGGTTCTTCTATCATGATTTATCTTTCCTTGCTTTGAAGACCTCACCCCTTCCTTTGGTAAGAGAAAAAAAGAAGTCATGATGTAAATAATGATAGTTTGGCATTTGTCATACTGGCCCCTTCCCTATCTTGGTGTTAGTGACTTATATTTATACTGTACCTAAGTCAGTGATGTATGCATACAGTGCTAAAACAAAAATGTTCTGAAGACCATGTGTAAAACTTGATACAATTTAAGGTACAGTACAATGTATTAAGAGATACAAAATGTCTGTGTCTGACATGGATAATTTTTCATCCATCCATCCATCATCCAATCCTATGTCGCCCCACAGAGGAGCGTAGGAGCCCGGGGCTAGGCAAGTTGGTCCGACATCAAAGATGAGAGTGGCCAGCCTCACTCATCCGAGTGGCATTACATGAGAAACGAACCACAAGCATCCCTTGGATATAAACCTTCACTGGTTCAATCCGATTGGAGCGCCATAATTACCCACTAAACAACCAGGCACCAAAATTTGGTTATATGGTTACCACCCAGTGTAGTAAATGGTTTCCTGGTGTACAGGAAATCATCTGGCTTGTCACTTGGTGTAGAGTCACCCACAGGCAGAAGGACAAGGAAAGAATGAAGGAAAGAATGACAGAAAAGGAAGTGCAAAGTCACCCACAGGCAGAAGGACAAGGAAAGACTGAAGGAAAGAAAGAGAGAAGAGGGAGTGTAGTCACCCATAGGCAGAAGGACAAGGAAAGAAAGACAGAAGAAGACTGATGTGAAACAAGGATGGAGGAGAGGAAAGGGCAGACACCCGAGAGCAGCACTACATCGAGTGAGTGGATGGTGAGTGCCTCCACCTACTAAATAAATAAATATCATGGATCATTTTTAACTCTTACAATAGACACATGACTGAAAGAATTAAGAGAATTTTTCTGTAAGAGTACAGAAATAAAGTTCTTAATACACTCCTCACTAGAAGCCTGGTTCACAGAAAATTTCCTCCTTTGCAATGTTGCTTTCCTCTTCTACTGTGCAGTCTTCCTTCCTACAACTACTTTGCAACATTATTTCACTCCATGCTTCCTTTGCAACCTACAATGTTTCTTTGCTCCATCCTTTCTGTTTCATCATGCAGCATTTCTTCATCCTATCCTTTTCTCCACTGTAACATTTATTCATTCCATCCTTCCTCTTCTGCTTTTACTGTTTCTTTACTCTTTCCTTTTTCACTCCATTCTACCTTTTCACTCTACAATATTTCTTCATCCCATCCTTCCTCTTCTCCCCTCTTGTATTTCTTCACTGAATCTATACCTCCTCTTCTCCTTCACCCCATCCTTCCTCTTCTCCCCTGCAGTATTTCTTCACTCCATCCATCCTCGTCTGCTCTTGGTGTGTTTCTTATATTCATCCTTCCTTTTCAAGTCTGCAACATGTCTTCACTCCATCTCTTCCCCTTCCATTCTGCATTCCTTTTCACCCTACCTTCCTCCTCCACATCCTAAATGTGTTATTATGCTTCTGTCTATTCCCATCATCTGTCTTGGCAGATTCTGAAAGTAACATCAGGATGAAAGCGACAGACGTAAATAACACAGCAATTTACACAGAATACTAGCAATCATATTCTTAGACTCTTGAATGCAGTCACTTCTTTATTTAACCTGTTTAGCCTAAATATGTCTTTCTGTTTTAATCTGGCTCCCTAAACTCTACGTGGTTTGGAGGTTTCATTCTATGTGGCATAGGAAGCTTTGTGGCACCTCTGCTATATCATCTTTCACTTTTACCCTTACCATTCTCTTCTGTGCAATTTATATAATATTGATATACAGTACTTTGCATCAATAATATACAAGAGGATACTGAGATGCACTACATATGTACATAAAAACAACACCATGCTTCCTCTTAAGGAATCCCCATACTGTGGATGCCCAGGTATAGCTGACTTTTTCTATGGACTGGAAGCTAAACCATATGCCAGACCAACTATCATTCACAAAATAACTAAGGATAAGATGTTAAAAAATCTCCATGATAACTAAAAATACAACCCAGGAAACACCCAGTATGGTGAAGGATTAGAAATCAATGCCTTCAGAACTATCATGTCTTTATCAAATTCCTGCTGATTCCAAACATTTTTATTTACACTAAGGAAAATGCCCTTCAGATGAAATGCATTCACACTAGTGCCAGACTGTTTTATTCAGCTCTTAGAGTGGACCTTTCATACCAAAAGGGGTAATACAATATAGTTTGTTTACAATCCCTTCACTACCAGGTATGGGACAGACGGCATCTGAAAGGATATGAGTTTCATTCCAGGCTGGGTAAGGGACAGTTTGATCATTTGAATTTAGTTAAAATGAACTTTATTGATATTTCATAAGATCCACTGACAGGCTTATAAAAATAACTCCACTAATATCACCACACCAGTCTTAAACGAGACAGTCCTAGCACATATTCAGTACGAAATGTGGGTACAGGTGTCAAAGTGGTAACATGTGAAGGTGTGTGGCAATTGGTACTGGGTCTCAGAAAAAGGGTTGTCAAGTCTTTGCCCAGAGTCAGACTCATAAAATGTCCCTTCAAGTGGTAGCAAGATTGTAATCACTCTGAAGGAGTTAACTTGTACACTACTGCAGTCTTCCAGTCTTGGTCAGATACTCTGCTGGTAACAAAAATAAATGGTGAAGGACACTTTCTACACCTTCAGTGCTAAAAGTGTTTCTCCTCAGCTAAATAATGCTGTTTTGCAGAAATGTTGGCTGGGAGAGAGAGACAGGTTAGAGCTTGGATTCTTTATTTTCTCTAATGATTCAGGCAACACAGAAACCATCTTCAGAGCGTAGCCCAAAACATTAGAGAAAAATAAAGATTCAGGCTCTAACCTACGTCTTTCTCTCCCACCCAACATTTTCACTTGTTGTAATGGATCCTCAACGAACTGTCTGGTGTTTGGAAGAATAAACTTAAAAAAGCATCACCAGACTGATACAGCTGACACCTTACATCCAGGATTTTTTTTTTCTTATTCCTGTTTTTCCCATATACTGTATTTTCTTCTCACCATAGAAATGATATTTAGTTGTGATGGGGTTAATTAAGGGTATAGATTGTCTAACTCATCCCATCTGCAAAATCTCTCCTAGGCTGAAAACTGCAAGAAGAATATTAAAGTATATTACAGGAGTAAAAGGGTTTCCCTAAAGTAAAATAAAATAACCTGGTGAGAGCAAGAATAAAATTTAAACAGGGATCAGGTATTATAAAGCTGAAGGCTGTGGCCCAATATGTTCATCTATGCATATCACTGATAACAAAATACAGGTACAGTAAATAAATACAGTACTGTAACAACTGCACTGAAGGGGTTGATGGGGAATACTTCTTATCAGTCCAACATGAAAGGCATCATCAAAGGTGAATGCGTTGTCTGTCAGAAGAACACATGCAGTCCTTACAAATTATGAAATGTGTTCCAAAATATCACCATTGTTGTCAAATAAATGGTTTGCAAAATGGAGTAAACTGGCACACTGGCTTTCTGGTAGCACTGGAAACTCATACAGGTAATTTGTCCATAACTCACTGCAGTCTTGATTTTTTTTAAATGAACACTGAAAGTCTACTTATAGTGAGTAGGTAACTATAATGTGCAAGAAAATGTTACTGAAGAAGTTAGTGGAGATTGTTTCTAAGGACTTCACATTAGGCATCTTATAATAAATTAATCTGGAAGTAGCAAAAATTTTCTACAGTACAAAGGGACTCATCATACTGAAGATGTTAACAGAAACTGTAACAAATCCCTTCAATACAAGGACTTCCTCCTACATGAAATACAGTAAACACTTGTTACATGTTAGGGACAGGGATATGTTTGAAGATATCACTTCCTCCAAGCAGATGGTTAGGTAAATTGAAGGGAAACTAACAAATCAGTTTAACAGGTAAAAAGAGGAGCTGAATTGGAAGTATTTCTGTGATTGCTCTGCACTCAAAAAAATAATAATAGTAATAAAAATAAAAAGGCAACATATAATAAGGAATCATTACATAAGCACTGGTAGTAGCAGAAGTAAAATACAGAAGGCATTTTCCTATTGAAGGGGTCAGTTGCTTTTCAGTTCAAGGGTGTACTTTTATGCCGAAAAAATCATTTGGAAGTGGCATGAATGACATACTGTACAAGATTTCACTGTACAGTTCTGGAATGTTTAGTGAAAAATAATTTGTCTTACAATTTCATTTTGCATTAAAGGCAGCTCTCTTTATAAGTCTACTACTACTACTATCTACTGCCAGACGCCATAATCCCGTAAGGGGTGGCCATTTGACTCTGAGTTATTTGTTTTACAGGGAGGGGCACTAACCCTCCACCAACCCATTTGTTGACACGTAGGGAGCACATATGGTTTGGTTATATGGTTACCACCCAGCGTTGTAAATGGTTTCTTGGTTTACAGGAAACCATTTGGCTTGTCACTCAATGTAAAGCCACCTGTAAAGGAAAGAAAAGCAATAAGAAGTGACAGGAAAGATGGGAGAAATTATGGGATGAATTCTGAAATGTCACTTGTTACATACACTTAGCACAATAAAACAGAACTGGCAGATCAGTTTTACAGGTAGCAGTGGAACTTTAATGAATACTTTTTTGTACATTGATGAGGGCTTAAAGGAAAAGAAAAAAGTAAACAAACAAACAAACAAACAAAAATAAGGACTGTCTGTACTATCTTCTTTCCTTTGTATTCCACTACATACCCTGTCTCCATTACTTTGTTTATGTATCTATCATCTACTCTGACTTTCACCTGACACTACTGGCTTCATTCCCTCCTCTTCCACTCTGCATACCCCTGCTCACCATCCACCCTCTCCACATCTGCATCCTAGCAATCTTGATAGGTGTCTGATGCATTAGTACCATCTCAGCAGAACCTGAAAGATACATTTGCATGTTTGAGGCTTGATTCTGAGATTTTTTACACAAGACTATCATATAAAGAACTGGATGTTGATGCTGATGAATGAAATTTCTTATCATTATCCAACCCACCCCTATTCTCTAGCACTATTCAGTTCCCTAATAGTTTCTTGTCCATAAATTCTGTCTCTTACCTCCATGAATCATAGCACGTTTTTTTTTTTTCCCACCAAATAATTTTAGTTAGTTCAAGGGATTGTGGTAGGTGGGGGCGCTCATCATCCACTCACTCGATGTAGTGTTGCTCTCGGGTGTCTGCCCTTTCCTCTCCTCTATCTTTCTTTCCTTCAATCCTCTTCTGTTTTTCTTTCCTTCAATCCTCTTCTGTTTTTCTTTCCTTCATTCTTTCCTTGTTCCTCTGCCTACGGGTGACTTTACACTCCCTCTTCTGCCTTTCTTTCCTTCATTCTTTCTTCGTCCTTCTGCCTGTGAGTGACTCTACATTGAGTGACAAGCCAAACGGTTTCCTGTACACCAGGAAACCATTTACTACGCTGGGTGGTAACCATATAACCATATTTTGGTGCCTGGTGGTTTAGTGGGTAATTACGGCACTCCAATCGGATTGAACCAGTGAAGTTTTATATCCAAGGGATGGTTTGGGCTTATCACTCATGTAATGCCACTCAGGGATGAGTGAGGCTGGTCACTCTCATCTTAAATGTCTGGACCAACTTACCTAGCCCCGGGCTCCTACACTCCTCTGTGGGGCGACATAGGATTGGATGATGGATGGATGGATGGATAGTTCAAGGGAGACTGCCTGTAGTGATGGAGTAAATAAAGGCTATATCTAACCCCTCCAGTTTGAAATGCACCTCCAACACTGAATAAAATAATCTGGAGTTACAAAGAATAAAATACAAATGACATTCCAGGCTGAAGGTATTTAGCAGTATTAGTCAATCCCATACAATCCTAAAGGAATACAGGATCAAGGTTAGGTTACCAGAGTCCAGAATATCTATGCCCTCCATTTTTTACTCCCCTCCCCCCTATAGTCTTGCTACTACCACATTACAATATTTTATACAGCTCAGGAGACATTCTTCCAACTGCAGCAGCTAAATACTGTATAACCTTCACTAAACCCTAAACCACTTGAGGTCTGTCCTAAGTTGAATAAAATCATCTAGTGGTAGCAAGAATAATTAAATAAACCATCATCATCTAAGCCTATGTTGCCCCATAAGAAGCATAGGAGGCCAGGGTTAGGCAAGTTGGTCCTGACATTTAAGATGAGAGTGACCAGCCCCACTCATCCCTAAGTAGCATTACATGAGCAATGAACCCCAACCACCCCTTGGATAAAAACCTGCACAGACTCAATCTGATTGGAGTGCCTTAATTACCCACTAAACCACCAGACGCCATAATTTGGTTATGTTACCACCCAGCATAGTAAATGGTTTCCTGATGCACAGGAAACCATTTAGCTTGTCACTCGGTGTAGAGTCACTCATAGGCAGAAGGAAGAGGAAAGAATGAAGGAAAAGAAGACAGAAGAGGGAGGGTGGAATCACCCATAGGAAGAAGGAAGAGAAAAGAATGAAGGAAAGAAAGACAGAAGAGGAAGGAGGGAAAGAAGGCAGGACGAGAGGAGAGGGCAGTCACCTAAGAGCAGCATTACATTGAGTGAGTGGATAGTGAGCACTCCCACCTACTAAATAAGTAAATATCATGGGACTGAAAGTGTTATGGGTTAGATACTGCTTTCGTTAACCCATACACTAAGAGTGGTCTTAATTGTGGCATAATACCACTTCATGGTAGCAAGAATACAAATGTAAAATACATCATGGGACTATTAAAGTTATGGGTAGAGGACTGACCTACCACCAACACCCCTGGAAGCAGGGATGGCACTGCAGTTGGTGTCTGCTTACTACTAGACCACCATCTCTTCTCTTACAGTTATTCCATCCATCAACTCTTTCAGTAAAATACCTTTTAGTAATTTATTCTTGCAATCATGGGAAGTAGGCTGGTCATCTACCCTTAAATGTACAATATTGAATAACAATAGCCTAGCCTTGGGACCTTCACCTCAAAGGGGATAATATGGCATTGGCTGTTTATTTTTGTTGCTACTAGACAATCTTATTCAGTTTAATGGAGCCCTCTGCTAATGATGGGGTAAATGAAAATTGTATCTAACACCTCTAGTTTAAAAAGTATCCTGAGATGAATATAATAGTCACAACATACATAGCAGGAATCAAACAAAAGGCAAGCTGAGTGGGAAGAGCACAATTTACAACATACAATATTTTGGGGTGTTAAAAATAAAGATGAAACATACCTAAATGAGTGGGGGAGGGGAAGTTATTCACAATGAAAGGTCTTACTATTATATCATCATCATCATCATCACAACCCTGTATCAGTCCACTGCAGCACAAAGCCTCTGCCACCTTTTTCCACTTCCATCTAATCCCAACAAACTTCCAAATCTTGTTTCCATTGTTCTCATCATCGTCAGCACCACCATCACTATCAACATCATTATCATCAACACCATCATCATTATCATCATCATCATTAGAGAGGAAGAGAGAGGTGAAAAGATGAGTAAGAGAGAGTAAAGAGAGTGGATGAGGAATTAGGAAGGAATTTGTGTGTAAAGTGGAGGGTATGTAAGAAAATGTTCTGGAAAGAGGTAAAGAGAGTTAGACAGGGTGCCAAAGAAGTTAGATGAGGTGAGAAAGATAAAAATGGTAGATTTCTAGTGGAGAAGGGAAAAAAAGTGAACAGATGGAGAGAACACTTTAATGAATTGTTGAACATAGAGAATGAAAGTAATGAAAGTATAAGTGGCTGGGGAATGGTTGGGAGAAGGAGGGTTGTGGGAAGAGAGGAAGAAATCAGTAGGATGGAAGTGGTGGAAGCAATGAAGAAAGTGAAATGGGGAAAGCCCCAGGAATTGATGAAGTGCAGTGGTGGCAAAAAGGGGGGGCATAATCTTTGTCCCCCCAGTTGCTCCCTCAGTCAGAATCTTTGCCCCCCCAGTTGCTCCCCCAGTCAGAATCTTTGCCCCCCCAGTTGCTCCCCCAGTCAGATCCAGTACAACTAAAAAAAATAATAATAATAAAATAAAATAATAAATGCAATACAAGAAGAAAAATGACCAAGAAAGACCACTAATATGATTTATCCCTACAATCACAAAATAAATAGATTTGGAAAAGATAATTGAGAGGCATTATGATAGAGAAGAGGTTATCCCTGTTTTGCCCAATATGGTCAGCCACTCTAGGTGGTGGCATCATCAAGTTTCTTAGTCCTGGGCATATATTTATTTTCAGAATTACGACACTCTGTTAAATATAAACTGGACTGAAATGAAAGCTCCTCCAAATTTCAAGGTAAAATTATTCATCAAAATTCACTGTTAAACATTTTGGGGTATCTTTTAATCAATAATTGAATGATGCATTAAAAAAAAAAAAAAAAAATCCTGAAACTTGACTTTTGTTTCATTCAAAATACTAAATGCTCAGAGCTTCTGGGGGCTTCGTCCCCAGGGCTCCCACCGGGGCTTTGCCCCTGGGCCCCAACCGATTTTGCTTGTGCTTAGTGCTCCGTGTGAATACATATTTGCCCCCCAAACATTTTCCCTTGCCCTCCATTTGCTTTCCCAACATTTTCCCTTGCCCTCCATTTGCCCCCCCACTTTGCAAATCCTGGTGCTGCCACTGATGGAGTGTGTGGTGAAATGCTGAAGTATGGGGGAGAGATAGTAATAGAATGGATGTGGAAGGTGTGCAGATTGACCTGGGAGGAAGGTAGAGTCATGGAGGATTGGAGATCAGATATAATTATTCCCCTATACAAAGGAAAAGGGGAAAAAGAAGTGTGTAGTAATCACATGGGCATTTGCCTTTGTGTAACAGGAAAAGTATATAGTAGGATACTTATTGACAGAGTTAAGGAAATAACAGAGGAATTAACTGGAGAAGAATTGGGAGGTTTTAGGAAGTTGTGTAGACCACATATTCATTCTTAGATCTTTAGTGGAAAAGTTTCTAGAGAAGGGAAAGAAGTTGTATGCAGCCTCCATGGATTTGGAGAAAGCATATGACAGGGTGGATAGACAAGAATTGTGGAAAGCATTAAGAATATATGGAGAAGATAGAAAGTTGTTGAAGGCAGTGAACAGTATGTATGAGGGTGCTAAGGCTGCAGTGCGTGTGGATGGTGAACTGAGTGAATTTTTCCATTGGAAGGTTGGATTGAAACAAGGATGTGTCAAGTCTCCATGATTGTTCAATCTGTATATGGATGGGGTTATAAAAGAGATACAAGGTCGGGCAGTGGATGTTGGAGCGGCCCTAGTGAGAGAGGACAGTGTTTGGAAACTCCCTGTACTGTTGTTTGCAGATGATACTGTGTGAAGACGAAGGGAGCTGTAAGGCTTGGTAGATGAGTTTGAGAGAGTGTGTAAGAAACAGAATCTAAAAGTTTATGTAGGGAAGAGTAAAGTGATGGTTTTCGAGAGAAGTGAAGTCAGTGAATGTACAGTGAGACTGGATGGAGAGGATATGGAGAATGTTAGTGCATTTAAGTACTTGGGTAGTGTGATGAGTAAGGATGGAAGTTTAGAGGGTGAAGTGCTTGAAAGGGTGCAGCAGGGAAGAAAGGTTGCTGGTTCCTTGAAAGCAGTGATAAGAAACAGGGAAGTGAGCATGGAAGTGAAAAAGTTACTACATGACAGTATTGTGATGCCAACTCTAACATATGGAAGTGAAGCTTGGACCCTGTTGGAGGGACAGAAGTCAAGAGTGAGAGCAGTGGAAATGAGTTTTTGAGAGGAGCAAGTGGAGTTACATGGAGAGACAGACTGACAAATGAGGAAGTGAAGGAGTGTTGTGATAGGAAGCGTTAGGAGAAACACTTTAAGGTGGTTTGGCCATGTGGAGAGGATGGAGAGTGAGAGACTGATGAGGAAAGTGTATGTGAGTGAGGTGGAAGGGGAGAGAGGGAGGGGGAGGCCAAGGATTAGATGGAGGGATGGAATGGAGAGGTGTATGAGAGAGGGGGGTGTGAGCTGGGAGCAGGGCAGTGGAATGGCGGGGGACAGGGCGACATGGAAGCAATTTGTTTGTGGCCGCCCCATACGGGATCAAGGTGTTTGGCAACAGATAGATAGATAGATTGATAGTTCATTAACTTCATCATCATCTTGCCCACTAACACATGGAGAGGGAGGACCCAGAAATAGGAAGACAGTGAAAAAGTTTATTCCTTTGTATGTTGAATAAAACTGCTTCCTGTATTCTTAAAACAGATGGCCAAGGTATAAGAAAGCTTCCAGTTCATGAGTAATCTGAGAAACCTCTAAGAAAAAATAAATGTGTTTGGCTTCTCCACCTCTCTGCTGAAATGCACTCCATAACATGGCATGAAGGTTAACCATATCTAAGGCTCATTCTTGATTTATAATAGCAAATTTTATTGCATCATGCTTCTCTCTATCTCTGCTGAATGCATCTGTAACACGGCATGCAGCCAACCAGATCTAACACTTAAGTGTTAGATCTCCATCTAATTACTGAATTCACTCTGCTGTGGCATGCAAGCTAACCACATCTCATTCAACGCAATCATCTCCAATGCATTGCTCTCTCCTGGGAATCCCCTTGAGATTATATGGTCATGACAGAACTGCCTCCACTCTAGATTGTCTTCACATACTGGTAGCTCACTCACTCAGTCAAACACTCCTCTTATTGTTTCATTCTCTTCATCCATACCACACCCGGTCTGTCTATTTTATGATCTTCGGCAGTCTCATTACTATTAATGATGAGAGCAAAGTATGCCTGGTTTCTCTACATTGCTGGTGAATGCCTCTCTACAATGCCATGCAGGACATACCACATCAAGCACAACTGTTTCATAAATGACCATCAGAAACTGGAGGCTTGCATACACCACCACCCTCAGAAGTTTTTGGAATAAGACCCTGTGTGTTGTACAGTAATGGACATATGTTTGCCTGATATTCCACTGCACATATATTTCATACTTAGAGCATGTGTGACATTTTCTTCCCTGATGCGTCATATTACTCCAATCAGTTTAGTGATGCACTTTTTATTTTAATTGGGCCACTACCAGACAATTTTATTCAGCTTAAGAGAGATCTGTAGTGAGGGGAGTTAAGAAAGGCAGTACCCAGCCCCTGTGGTACCAAAATGAAAGTACAGTATTTGGAGGTAGGGCCTATCAAGAATTAAGTTTTAAAATTCCTCAGGTTGAAGGGGATAATAAGACTCATCTATGGTCAGGGAAATACTGCATACCAAACTTCTCACAGAATAGGAATCTTAGGTAGTAAAGTGAAAAGTGGGAAAAGGTGAAATAGGCAAATTTTTGTCCTCAACTGTGCATAAAGAAAATTACTGATTTAGGAAGACTGTACATAATTAATCAGCATCTCCATCAGTTACATTTTACCATTACATTCTCTGTCTTCTCCAGTTCTAATTACACCTTGTGTTCACCAGTTAGCTTCCTCTGCCATGCCCCAGTGTCCTGCACCATCAATGGGAACCATATATCATCCCACAGCCCCTACTGGAGAGCCAGCCAGTCATCTGTGGATCAGTGCCAAGAGTATGAGCCAAATGAAAGTAAAAATAAAGTAATTTCAGAAGAATAAAAATGGTAACAGTCAGTTCCACGGTACCCCAGTGGGAGTGTATGGGCCCCTAGACTTGGCTATTATAATTCACAATATTAACCTTTAAATCTCAGTAGATGGCCATCTATTTTATGCTGACTACTGCAAGAGGGCTTTAGGGTATCAAACCAACCCACTGGACAAATTTGGCTGTATTACTTGACTGACGAATGACTAGTAACCTCTCAGGGATTCAAACCACACCACTCCTTCACAGAACTCCACTGCACCTGCACTACCTTGGAATTATTCTAGCCATGCATCCTGGCAGTCTTAATGGTTTGACATCAGTTAGAATTACAGCTTTTGTTTACATATATGAGTCTGACCTCGGGTGACTGGAAATTTTGATAAAACATTTCCCTAAGTTTCTTTCTCTACTTTTATTAGTGTTCTTCTTCTTCTTCTTCTTTTCCACAACCTCACACACTGATACAATTATGATCAAAGCTGGGGATGAAGGACAAGATACATACCTCATCAACTGTAGGGAAGGCTTTGAAGGTCAGGGAAAATGTGGCATTAGGCAGGAAGATATGGAATGAATAAAATCAAGTAAATTTCTTTCAGTTCTTCCTAAATTGCAGAAAGTAAAATTTTCATTCATCTTCAGTGCATCACTAGTTTTCACCAAATCTTCTTAAGCAGTTTAGGATCATTTTCAGTGTTAAACATGGAGATCCTCAATAGTGACGAGGTGACCCATTTCTTTTAGGATTACTTCATGATCCATTTCTTTCTAGATTACTTACAGCATTTTACATAATTTTCAGTGTGGAAGTTGCTATAACACATTAAAAACAGAAAAAATACAAAGTAATCCTAGAAGAAATGAAAAAAATCCAGCAGTGACACAGGACAGTAAAATTAATAAAAGGAATAGTTACTAAATGAAAAATATAGATATGTGGAGTAATGCTTACAAGATGCCTGGGAGTGGAAAGCATCAGGAAGGAAGCAGAAAGGAGGAGACTGAGATGGTCTGAACATGGTGAGCAGCTGGATCAGGTGAACTGGGTAAAGAAGAGAAGTACAGTATATGGCAGAGGCACCCAGACATCGACGGAGAAGTAGACTGAGGATGACAAAGGATGAGGTGGTGTGCTATCCTTTAATCTAGAGGTACTGCTACAGAGGTGATGCAGAAGAGAACAGTGTGGGGGAATGTTATCAGGTAAGGCCATCTAACCCAGGTTACAAGGAAAGCAGATGTCACAGGTGATCAGGTAATAATAAAACTTCTAATTAATATCCAAAATCTTTCATTATACAGCTCAATTTATACAAAACTTATCCTCAGTTTTAAGTGTCTTTCCTTCTTTTTATTTATATCTTGAAAAGCTGGCTTGAATATTTTTACTGGCCTTGCATAGCTTTCACAGCTTAAGATGGTCTGAATTTCCAACTTATCATCTTTTCTATCCTATCTATCTACTGCCTGATGTATTAATTCTGGAAGGGATGACTGCTAACAAATCGCTTATATGTAAGAAGGAAAAAAATAGGAGCAAGGTGTGGAGCCAGTAGGGATATGACTACATAGCAATGCATTCAAAGTTTCAATATGATTCTTGTTACTCCAGGAAATGCTGAAATTACTGAGAAATGAGAATAGCGTTACTGTAATGATGATGATATAAAAACCACGACCACCATACAGAACACAAAATACTGTACAAGTTAAATTACACTAGCCATTATCTTCAACCCTTCAAGCCATTCACAAATCTCTGCCATCTTAATTACTGGGCTGGTAATATCTAATGTCTTGGTGGGTGAACAAGAGGCCAGGATTGGGTGAGTAGGAAACAAAAATAATTTGGTAAAATTAGTGATGGCCAAGGTAAAGCTGCAAAGAAAATGGGTGAGGAGATGAAGGGAAGACAGGAGGAAACAGCTCCTGTGAAAAGAGTGGAGAAGTTGAAAGAGAGTGAGAAAATGGCAGAGTATAAGGGCATAGTGGAAGAAAGATGGAAAGGTATGAGTTAGAGCAGATGGAAGGGGTGGAAGAAGTACGCAAGATACTCACGGAAGAGATAGACACAGTGTGCGAGGTGGTTTGTGGAGTGAGGAGGAGAATGCAGGGGTGTGCAAGGGACAGCATGGTGGAGTGATAAGGTGAAACGAGCTGTGGAACAAAAGAAGAAGGCATATAGTGACTGGCTAGTGAGTATAGGTAGGGGAGAAGATGAGAGAGAGAAGAGAGAGGTATATGTGGGCAGGAGAAGGGAGGTGAAGAGACCAGTGAAGAAGAGTAAGAAGAGAGTGGATGAAGAGTTTGGGAGGAATCTGAGGGTGAAATGGAGGGAGAGTAAGAAATTGTTTCGGAAGGAAGTAAAGAAAGTAAGACAGTGTGAAAGGGGAAATAGTAGGGGAGTGAAAGATAGGAATAATAGATTGTTGGTGGAGAAGAGAGAGAAAATGAGGAGAGGGAAGAAGCACTTTGAGGATTTGTTGAATGTTGAGAGTGAGAGCAATGCAGGTATAAGTGGTTGGGAAATGGCTGGGAGAAGAAATGAGAGGAGGGAGGAAGAGATCAGTGGGGCAGAAGCAGTTGAAGCAATGAAGATCAAGATGAAAAAGGCCCCAGGAATTGAAGGAGTGTGTGGTGAAATGCTGAAGTATAGGGGTGATATTGTTGTGAAGTGGATATGGAAGTTGTGTAGATTGGCTTGGGAAGAGGAAAGGATTCCAAGGGATTTGAAATCAGGTATAACTGTTCCTTTATACAAAGGAAAAGGGGAGGAGAAGTATGTGGTAACCATATGGGTACATGCCTTCTTAGTGTGACTGGAAAAATATATGGTAGAATACTTATTTATAGGGTTAGGTATATAACAGAGGAACTAGTTGGAGAAGAAAAAAGGTGGATTTAGGCAGGGAAATGGTTGTGTAGATCAGATATTTGTTCTAAGATGTTTAGTGGAAAAGTATCTAGAGAAGGGAAAGAAAGTGTATGCTGCCTTCATGGACTTGGAGAAGGCATATGACAGAGCAGATAGGCAAGGTATATGGGAGGTATTAAGAAAATAGGGAGTGGATGGGAAATTGTTGAATACTGTGAAGAGTATGTACGAGGGAGCTAGAGCTACAGTGAGAGTGGATAGTGAGCTGAGTGAGTTCTTTGATCTAAATGTGGGACTGAAACAGAGATGTGTGATGTCTCCATGGCTGTTTAATATATTCATGGATGGGGTTGTAAAGGAGGTGCAAAGTAGGGCAGTGGATGTAGGGGTGGCTCTAATGAATGAGGGTGAGATGTGGAAGATTCCGGTGTTGCTGTTTACTGATGATACAGTATTGTTGAGTGAAGACGAATGGGAGTTGCAAGGTTTGGTGAATGAGTTTGGGACAGGTGTAAGAAGAGGAATCTGAAAGTCAATGTAAACAAGAGTAAAGTTATGATGTCTGAGAGGAGTGAAGTCACAGAATGCACAGTGAGGTTGGATGGTGAGGATATAGAGAATGAGTGCATTCAAGTATTTGGGTAGTGTGATGAGTATGCTTGGAAGTTTTGGGGATGAAGTGCTTGAAAGGGTACAGCAGGGAAGGAAGGTTGTTGGTCCACTGAAAGCAGTGATGAGAAATAGGGAGGTGAGTATGGAAGTTAAGAAGTCACTGCATGATAGTACAGTATTGTGATCCCTACCCTGACGTAAGGAAGCGAGGCGTGGACCTTGCTAGAGGGGAACAAGTCAAGAGTGAGAGCAGTGGAAATGAGTTACCTGAGAGGAGCATGTGGAGTGACATGGGGGGACAGGTTAACAAATGAAGATGTGAAAGAATGTTGTGGGGTGGTTGTGGATGTGATTGAGAAAATTAAGAGAAATACACCGAGGTGGTTTGGACATGTGGAGAGAATGGAGAATGAAAGACTGACTAAGAGGGTGTATGTGAGTGAAATGGAGGGAGGGAGAGGGAGGGGGAGAACAAGGATGAGGTGGAGGGATGGAGCTGAGAGGTATATGAGGGAGGGGGGAGTGAGTTGGGGGAGGGCAGTCAAATGGTGGGTGACAGAGCGACTTGGAGGCATTTTGTCTGCACCCACCCTTTGCGGGATTAGAGTGTCAGGCTATAGATAGATAGAAAATTTCTTTTTAGACCCACAGTCCCCCCTCAATTATTATAATGCTTAGAAGAGCCTGGGATTGCAACAAAAACAATTATTTTGTTGTATTTTATGACTGCCTTATAAATTCAGTGTTTTCTTATAACAATTCCCCATAAATAAAGACACAGGTTCTTGTTCAAAATAATGATGGTCTGAAAATGGAAAATGCCAACAATTAATTTTCCATCCACTGGCGACCAGGCAAATATTCAAATACAGTATGGTGCATCAGAAGGATGACCAAGCTGCAGACGTCAACATGTCAGACGGGGAAATGTCTTGAAGGGGAAGTGTTTATTTATAACGGGGAAACCACTATCTCAATCGCCATCGTCGGCAATAATGCATTACTGTACTGTACAACGGAAACGTATATTGAGCTTGCCAACGCTTGATTTTTTTTTTGTTTACTTCTTCTTGGGAAGGGCCTCTCGTATAAAAGGGTTTTAAGGCTACAAACCCATTAGTCCTTTCATGGTCGGAACAACTCTATAGTTACCATATTCTAATGGCAAATGGGTTTATCTGAGTGAATTGAACGGGTGTTAATACTATCATCATCTTTATATTTAGCCGAGTGAGTCACAGGGCACTGACAGTTAGGTCACAACCCCAAACTGTAAAGGAATTAGTGACCGGAACAAGTGTCATTCCTAACTGTAACTTGGCTGTGGCTGTTGTGGTAGTGGTGGTGTGAGGCCAGATTACGGCACTGTCGGAAATACCATTCTAATTTATTGGTTCTGTGGTTAACCCTTGCCCCACAACAACCCCTTCACTACCATTACTTGTTTTTTTTCAAGTTACCCCCAGATTATTCTCCACATCTAAACACTTCGAACTACAGGGGGTTATATATGGTCATTTAAATCTCTCCACTATTACAGTCTCACTTCTAAACTAAATAAAATTAAGTAACGGCAAGAGTGAGATATACATGACATACTTGGGGTGAAATGGTTTATTTACTGAATCTAATTAAACCTTCCCCCTACCAAAGATGAACCCCAATAAAATTATTTAAAAAACTTGAGCACAATATATTGCCATTTACGTCGTTACACAACCAATCCGTTTGAATATTACTAATTAGCAAGACCTCAAAGTGTTGGTCCTGACTACTTTTCTACAGAATTTAACAACTCTATCTACTTGATCCTTACTACTTTCCTACTGATCTGATCAACTATAACTCGCTCTATATAACACGCTGGGCAGGCTAGGCAGTGCGTTCCCTGAGTTCCAGCAAACAAACAGGTTATCAGTGACCCTTGTGATGCAGCAATCAAGACAATTTTATCGTAACGTATATCCTTAAATTTTCCATGTCTCGGGCAGGCTCTATTTCGCGAGATCTCTGAGACAAAAAAACATCACTGCAATAAAAAAGCATACATGGATGTGGGCAGGTCACGTCCTCCACAGAACAAATAACACATGCACGGCCCACAGATGGAACAAGAGGAGGAAGCTCAGAGAAAACAAGAAAGCGAGATTAGAATAACAGATCTTGTGGGACTGACAGAAACCTGCTAACAGCCAATACGTCAGAGTGGAAAAAGAAGATAAAAATCTTTGTCCTGCACTGGAGTGACTCAGGCTAATGGTGATGACGATTAGGATGCTGTATATTTCTTAATCGTGGGAAACTTAACGGAAAATAAATCTGGTAAAATTTTAAATGAATTACCAAAAGGTCAACTGCATGTCCTTATTATCCTCACAAAATCCTGAATGCATACAACATCAGTAACTTTACCAAGCTATCTCATGACCTCTCAACCCCCACACTACGTAAGGTCATCCCACAGATAAGAACACCCC
>JAGKTI010003253.1:0-21848 GCA_018397915.1 Birgus latro
ACAGGGTGAGGAGTAGCGACATCCAGACAGCAGGTACCTGTATTTCAGGTACCCTGTTGATGAAAGATGTTGAGTTAAGGTACTGTTAAATGAACTCCTTTATAAAGAGACTTTATGGACACCCTGTATATAACTAGAAATGGCACGGGGGATGGGGACAAAGCAACTGCCTCACCAATAACAAACGATTATCTCGCATTTCTTCAGTTTTATTCTCTCTTAGCCATAATAAAAGCGTGTGTGTGTGTGTGTGTGTGAAACTTTAATGCTTGCTTGCTTTCCTCACTAGGCGACTCAGTTTCGGTCTGTCAATAAGCTACAACCACCAAATACTGTTAGCGTGCATGACGCAGTGATATGACGAGCATACACGATCCACAGTATTAGTGTTATCAGAATCGTCATTCTTTCTTAAGATAATAAAGAACGCCAACCTTTTACGGTTGAGGGTATTTCGCAACATAATTCTCAACCCCCACACAACCTCCCTCTCCCCTCCCCATCCCTGCTTTTCCCCCTTCCCCTCCCTTCTCGCCCCTTCTCCCCCCTCCATCTCCGCCTCCAAACGTGTGTCATGCGCCGATTCAAGCAAGCCCCTTCAATCTGGCACTTCTAGGTTGAAAATTCAGTATATCAGCTCTACACTACGGCTGGCACCTGATACGCATTTCCAAACCTTCGCCCATGAAGTAAAGCAGTGCGGGTGTGGAGACTGACAGGGAGAAGAAACTTAACCAGCGAGAAGACTGAAGTAACAAGGAGTGTCTGTCTAAGTTATCCTATGTACGGCAGGTTAATTACTTTACCGGTAATTATCTACTCGTCCCAATGAATAAATTATTATTATCATGGCTAAATCATTTACAGTATGTGAACATAAAAAGGGTAACTCCTTATCTCCTCGTATTATAACTAAGCATAACATCCTATAGTACGATACCGGGTACTCTATCCATGTATCACTGTCTCGTAGTTTGTTGTAAACCCAACGTCATGCATGCTGTTTACTCTGCATATTTGCAGCTATAAATGAACTTAGCAGTTTAAGATTATTATTCACACATTATGGAGGATTCTGGAAAGATGACCATGTAGAATCCTAACTGTCTACGACGGAGACTAAATACAGCAGTGATGTTTGCCACGTATTGTAGAGCCAGGAAAACCACAAATCAACAATACACAGTCACCTTCTTGAATAGACTATATGTACGTGCGCTCTCTTCATGAATTCCGCGACCGAATAATTCAAACTTGCTGCTGTTACTCAACAAGAAGGGGCGGAGGAGGATAAAGGTGCAGTGCACTTGACACTGGTATCGTACTCAAAACTCTCCTCGGATGGAGATTTAACCAGTTCAGCACTGACGTCGCACTTATTGTACTTGATGTCGTATGCTTTTACGCATAAGGAAATTGCTACTCCGAACAATTAAAATTCATCTTGATAACCAAAATGAGCGACGCGACACTAGCGAGTGCGGTATGTTGGTTCCCCGAAGTAAACAAAACAAAAGTTCCTCAACTGAATGGACACATCAAAACTTACATCATATGAATGAATGTCGGTACTTTTACATTGAAACAATCTTACCTTGAAACCAAAGTCACTCTGCTGTGGTTGGTTGTGCGGAAATTCCTTTATCACGGAGAATACAGTGATGAAACACGGGTCACTCAACCACCATACCCAAACCCTCCGGCGGAATTTACTCTAATGCCCTAACCGTGTCAATACTGAACCTTTTAAGCACCTTTACCAAAAAGAAACTATATGTATCTCACTGTGATACGACGTTTTTGTTATCGAAATATATAAAAACAACAGGTAATATAAATGCGCATAAAAATATCGATTGAAAGTGTGAATGGTTGTATATTTTTGTGCTAAGTACGATTTTTCGTAGGTCTAAATTTTCCTGTGAAAATTTAGCGCTGCCTATGTGTTTACATATTACATAGGTCTGTTCAATAGCCATTTAATTATGTCTGTGCGTTTTTTGTTGTGCTTTTCTGTACGATATGAATAAATTAATCTATAGTATAACACATGGAAATCTTTTAATGTTTTAATGCAAAAGCTTGAATACTGAAGGAATAGGCTAGCATGTAAGTTAAGGCATTGTCTATCAGCGTAACTTCTTGAAATTGTTCTTAATTTTTATTGTCTAGGTATTGATAGCAGTGCTAGCTTATCTTGTAGCTACAGGAAAAACTTTGAGGTATACATTTACTGCACTCATAACATTAATCCTACAGAGCCCTTTCTCACTGGGTTTGTGCACTGTCATGACATCTCTCTACGCCCACCACAATTCAAGCTCATCCTACTTCTCTACCTCACACGCCCATTTCTCTATTCCCTAACACTTGCATGCATGAAGGATAAACTGAAATAAACGACTGATCCTATAAAACCCATTTTCACAGTGTATGTTTTCCTGTCCCTGCCCCACCGCCCATCAAATTGCTAGCCCATTCCACCCATTCCTTTCCTCGCCATGTCTTTTTTTTTTTTTTTTTACCTCTTTTGATCGATTCAGACCACCAGACAATTTTAATCAGCAAAAAGCAAGACACAGAACAGAGGGGTCACTAATGGCCCTTACATCACGTAGCGATGCTCTTCTGAGGTGAATAAAATCATCTGATGATTGCTAGAATGAATGATAAAAATCCGTCATCAACAGAGATGATGGGGTTAAGAAAGAAATTTAAGAAAGGTGGGGTAGGTTTGGGTGAATTTGAAGTGTAAAAGCTGGGTTGGGTAGACTTGGGTGGATTAGAGTGTATTGCTGACACGTTCTCACTCTCATCAACAAGACAGAAAAACAGAATAGCAAAATTTCCGTCTGGCAACAATAGGTGTGTCCAATTCCAGTCATTACTGAGGTCAGAAGTCAATATTTTCAATGCATCAGACGAAGAGCATGTCTCAGATTTCGTAAAAGTTGCAAACAGGCTCTCTACTGCAGAAGGGAAGGGATGTATGCGTCTCACTGAGTATAAGCTTTTATTATACTTAAGTTACATTGCATTATAAAGTACGCTAGTAATGCTTAGCTACTAAAAGTAGAGGAAGTGTAATGAAAAATCTTGTCAAGTCCATGCCTCTGAGATCTTGTGAACTAAGTTATCTTGCCATCTCCAGATGATTGTATTAAATACTGGAGAACTTCGGATGAGTGGCTTTATATATAGACACCAAAAATCCCATTAATTTAGGGACGATCCCATGGTCATTTCAATAAAATACAAATGGTCTGATGTTAACGAAAATGAAATAAACTTCCTCGGGTTGAAGGTGTTACGATTGATTACTGCCAGATGGTGTTTATTTATCAGGTTTTAGTCAGTGGATCAAAATATGAACTGAGTAAACCATATCTGGAACCTTTGGTATGATGTCCTTTTATTAAAAAAGTACTTGGACTTCAGAAAAGGAAGCAGGTTACAGATGTCTTTTCTTTTTCTTTTCTTTTTCACTGGTATATCTTTTGTGTGTGTGTGTGTGTCAGCATTGTTGATGAAAGTACTATACTGATGTCTAAGGTTAGGTTAAGTTAATTAGGTTTTACTAAGCTTTATGTTTAGCCCATAATTCTCCTCTGCAGGCCCCTTTCATCCTTTCTGTCAGTTTGGTCAGGAACTCCTGACCTTCCAACATTACCTGGAATTTGATATGTTGGGGAGTACAGACTCTGGTCATACTCAACCTGCATACTTACTTCTTGGCCTATTTAACGAGTGAAATTAATGAGATCCGTCCAAAATGTAAAAAGTTTAAGTTCTGTGTACAAGTTTTATGTTGATATTCCTCTGACATTTACTTTTATCCACAGATTCTTTCCATCACCCCAAGAGACCTATGATGCAGAGGATTTTCTTAACTCAGAAGAGAGTTTTGGAACAAAGTTTTCTACGTGCCAAGGCAGTGGTTGCGGCCACATGCCTAGAGGATTCGTGCCTCCGAGCACCAAGTGTGTTTTGTATTTATGGCTCAAAAAAGAACTTTGTCAGTCTTCCTTCTAGTCACCCTTGCACAAAATGGAAGAGTTCAGTAAAAGCTACCAGTTGTGTTCAAAGTGTATTAAGACTGAGTACATCTGAGGGTGAGGGATACAGCAGTGGTGAAAATGAGGGCAAGCATAAGAAGGATGTCAGCTTTGATGCATTAGGAGCCTGGGATAATCGCATTGACCTACCCATCCAAATGGATGCCAGTATCAAGCATGGAGCTCCAATACCAGAGATTGTTGCCTCAGATGTGGGCTGTTCCAGCATACTAGGAAAGCGTGCATACCAAGAGGATAGGTAAATTTATGTGCCCATTGTTTTTACATGTACAAGTCACCCATTGGCAGTATGTCCCATATTATGTGTTCTATTCTTGAAGTACACTATAGTACCCTAACCCAGTAAAATTAATGGTACCTTATATACTGAACCCTTTTTTTAGTACTGTATATAAAGATGGCTTGAAGGGTACTTGTAATATATATCAATATAAAACTGTAGCTTTTTTTTTTTTTGCTAAAGCATTTACAAGCTCTCACAATACATTCAGTGCTACCATACCTTTACTTATACAGGTTAACAATGCTGAGCTAGTTATTTTGAATATTCCTGCGTAATACAATTTTACTTATTTTCCAGATATGTTGTGGAAGACTTGCCCGACAACATTTTGTGCACTGCAGTATTTGACGGTCATGGAGGAAGTGAATGTTCTGAGTACTGCTCACAAAATTTAAAGGTAAGCAGACTGTAGATATTTATGCAGTAGCTC
This sequence comes from Birgus latro, assembly GCA_018397915.1. NCBI lineage: Eukaryota > Metazoa > Arthropoda > Malacostraca > Decapoda > Coenobitidae > Birgus > Birgus latro. The sequence goes on from JAGKTI010003253.1 coordinate 4,790, forward strand.
ACAGGTGTATTACTTAATTTCAGTAAGTGAATTATTTCTTTTACACACATTGATAAAGTGGCTCTGACAATGAACCTGTATGTGGTGACACTGTGCATCCTGAGTAGAGCAGCTGCAGCATCCATCCAAGAGCCAAACCCCCATATTTCCATGGACCTTACCTTGGGAAACTCCCTGGTTCAACCCTGGTAAGGCATTGTCTACCACAATTGGGCACCAGATCCTTACATGGAGTATGTACTGTACTGCACTTGTAGAACAGCCCCACAGGCAGGCCAGTGTTAAGCAGCAATAACAGCACTCATAAAGTATAAATTCTGTTCCCCTCAAATTCTGTCTACAGCTGGAGTGAGGTCAAAGTCGGAGTTTTGTACTGTAAGAAGGTCTGTTGTTGATAGTTTGAGGATTTTCCAGACTGCAAGAACTGCAGTGTAATCACAAACTGTTCCTCGTGCAGTATAACAAAGTTTCAAGCTGCCACATGAACACTGAACAACAGGTCTTTGTTGAGTGTGAAACTGTGGAAGTGACCTCCCTCCTGCTGGTGGCAGGAATAAAGGGTAGGTAGGTAGTGAGGATCATAAGTACAGTATACCATACACCACATTGCCTGTGGATAGAAGAGACTAAGTTGCAAAGTGCTCATGTGTTCTTACATGTCATAAAAAGTGTGAATGGTAGGCTTTATAACTTATTTCATATTATTGGTACCTGTGCTTGTGTTGCAACTGGTTTTGTACCTTCTACAGGGAAGGCTGCACCTGGAGCTTCCATTTTCCTCTGATTCATGTCGTCAGAGAGATCACGGAGCTTCGCTGTAGATCTTCCCCCCCTGTGAACATGAAAAATTAGGTTTGGATGAAGGTGATTCTGTTGTTATTATGTCTGTATGTTGTTACTGTTGTGTCCCCATGGTCACAAAGACATAACTTGCTGGACTGCAGAAAACTTCATTGGTCAAAGTCTTACTCATTTTTTCAAAATTTTACTCAGCGTGTGTTGCTGGAGCAGTTAAAAGAGCATCAAGATCTTGAGGCTGTATTACACCACACCTTCCTGGCACTACACTCTGGCTACACCAAGTGGGTTGAGCAGTACCAGGCAGGTTAGTGTGTGAGGAACAGTCAGATGCATCCTCCGGGGGAACAGAAAATGCTCTTCTCTTTTGTCTTTTTTTTTTCTTCCTCTGTGTAATATATAGTATAACAAAATTTATAGATTTAAACATGGTGCTTGAAACTTGAAGCATGCCTGTAAATATGGACTTGGGGGAAGTGGAGGGGACTGTACATATTACCTGGCTAAAAGATAGTCTTGAGCCATTTTTATAGTGAACCATTTTGGTCCTCAACCTCAGGTCACCGCAGTGGGACCACGGCTGCAGTGTGTCTGTTACGAGGTGGTGTAGAGCTGGCAGTGGGGCATGTAGGGGACTCAAGGGTCATCATATATCGGTCTGGAATTTCACGAGATCTCACACAGGACCACTGTCCCTCACGTCTAGCTGAAAAGGTAGCATTTGTCATTTTTAAAATACATTAATGTTCTTGTTCTTGAATCCATGACCAGGTAGCAAATTCATCTTAACATTGCCCATTCAAGCAGTTTCTTGGCAGTGTGATGAAATATTGTTTCAGTTTTGGAGATAGATTACAGATGGACAGCTTTTGCCTCATTTCTTTGTATCCCTCAAAATGTACTGTAGTTTCCAAAACCTAGGCTGTCCATGGTCCCAAATTTATAATAATGTATTGGCTAGCTTTGCCATTACCAAAACTAAAAATTTTCCTGAATGCTGGCCACTCAGCAGGTATTTCCAGAAGGAAGGTCAGTGGGTCATCATTATGATAGATTAGGAAACTGTCTAGCCTGTTTTCTTTTGGAATGTATTTTAACTGACCATTATTTCACCTAATTATTTTCTTCTTTGTTATTTATGTTAAGTTGATAGAAACATTCTGTATCTTGCATATATGACACAAGACAGTGTTTCCATATCATATAAAGAAATATGCTGGTAAGGGAGAAATGTGAGAGAGCCCTTTGAGATGACTAGAAAATGTTCCAAAATGAACATTTCAGCTGTCATCATTAAAAGTTCCTCATTTTGCACATTTACCAGAAATGCTATGTAAATTGGGTATGGCAAGTTTCTAATCAAGTTTTTCCAGCAAAAAAAGTCAAGATATGTGAAAGCAGAGTAAATTAGATATTTATTCTAATTGTTTGCATAAACTCTCATTAACAGAAGAATATAAAGAAACCTTTCCTTGCACCGATGTAAAAACTATATGCAATATCCTTCTCATTTATTGCTGTACGTGAGTGTACGGTACTGAGGTGCAGTACTCTTTACCATATGTTACATTGTCTTTTTGTTACAAAAACTGGTAAGAAGGGTGAGATTGAAATGCAGTGTGGTATAGTACTGTATTCAAACCAGATCATCATGGTGAGTAAAGCAGTAAATATGGCTTTGTAAAGGTAAATACTATACTGTTCAGAATATGCATTTCCTAAGTACGGTAATTTTACAATAGGATCACTGTACTGTATATGTGTTGTGGAATAAGTCATCATCATCATCCGGACCTCCTTTCCCACCCTAGGGCAGGGTGAGGAGTAGCACGTCCAGACAGCCTCGGTTTGCCCAGTCCAATGGGCCACACTTCCATTCACTCATCATTCAAGCCCCCCGAAATCCTGGCTGTATCTTATACACCAAAAACATTCACCACATTCTGTAGCTTCAATAAACATATCCAATAGAGTCAGTCCGGATGCTGTCACGTTCATCCCAAAACCTGTCTTTCTCTCACTCGTCCTTACATGGTGAGGACTTCATCTCCATGGGTTAATAATCAACCACTTAGATCCTTCACACTTTCACATTTCTTTCCACTGTCACTTCTACATTTCCACACCTTTTTCTGGAATAATTTCCTATTTTCAGAGTAATTTGCATTCATTTTTCTTCCTAGATCATTTACCTCCTCCTTTTTCCTCTTCACAAGTCTTTTTAAGCGCTTCATTCTCTCAGTATATGAAGTTCTTATTTCAGTTGCACCCCTGGCCTGTAACGACTCTAGCCACTTCTTCCTCTTTTCCTCCACTGCTCTCTTAACCTCTCTTGACCTGTTAGATATGAATGTAGATAATAGATTTGCTAGTATTACAATTATGTAAATCCCTACAGGAACGGATTCTGCAATCAGGGGGACGTGTTAGTGTGGACAACATTGGGCGACACATGGTAAACGAGATTCTCAGTATGTCTCGCAGCCTCGGAGATCTCCACCTCAAGCCCTATGGAGTCATCCCACTCCCAGACACACGAACACTGAGGGTATACAGTCCCATTTGCTCTGTGCTCTTTATTATTACTAGTATTACCTACCACACACTTCCCTGCAGTTTTTTTTATTCTGTTTTATGAAACACTGTACAGTTTTATGAAACACAGGAAAAACATCCAAAAGCCAAAGGTTTTAACATAATACTACAAATATCAAGGAGGTCAGGTAGAGTACTTCAACTTTGTTTACCAAATACTTTCACCTGGAAATTAGGTTATAGTAATACAACATCTTCAACAAAATTATGTAGAAGGAAAATACTGTATGAGAGTAGTAAAATAACAAAATTGTAAGTGAATGAGATATTCATAAGACAGCAACATTAAGGTACAGTACTCCTTACCATTATTGCCATAAAAACACTAATATGACATAATGCATCATCAGTGTGTTATGGAGTATTAGCAGAAGAGATGAGGATGAAGAAGAGGAGTGTTTGAGAGAGTGAAACAAATATGAGGATAAACGTAACTTAGAAGTGGTTTCTGTCGTGGGTATTTCCTGTTTGGGGTTCCTAGGAAGAAACAAGATACCGTATCAAAGATAATGATGATGATTTATTTTTCCAACAGGTGAAGCATGGGAAAGATGCTTTCCTGTTGATAGTAACAGATGGTATCAACTTTGTACTTCGATCTGAAGAGGCATGCAAGATTGTGAATCATTCTGATGAACCTTATAAGGCTGCTGAAAACCTAACAGAACAGGTAATTTTTCTATTTTTTAGGTTAGTGGATTGTTCTCTGATGCACATAAAAAGATCAAGAGAAGGCCATCATGTAATGAGGTTTATAAAATCCCATGTTGCCTTGAGGCAAAGCGGAGATCCTTTGTTTGACTTAGTGTGTGTGTTTGAAGCGCAAGGGCCCGAGATCAAATTTCGGTCAGACCAGTGATTAATTTGTTCAGTTTCATTTCAGTTATTACATTGTTTGGCAGCAGTGTGAGATGTGAGGCTAGGCTTGGAGGGCAATGATGTTGTTAGTTAGTGGGCAGAGTCCTAGTCCTAACATCCCAGGGATGAGCTGTTTAGTGGACAGAGTCCTAGTCCTTACATTCTGGGGATGAGCTGTTTGGTGTCCTCTGCAGCGTCCCCAATGATGGCCTCCGATGCTACACTACCGTGTGTTCGAAACTCACCAAATTAATCACCAAGGGGAGAAAAGAGTGATGTAATGGGTCTAGACAAGCCCATGTTGCCCAGAGGCATGGCAGGGATCCTCCGTTTGACTCAGTGGTAACGTGCGCGCATTTGAAGCGTGAGGGCCTCTGATCAAATCTGTCAGACTAGTGATTAATTTGTTAAGTTTCAGTTCTGTTATTACTATCTGTCTATTGCCAGACGCCCCAATCCCTTAAGGGGTGGCCACAAACAAATCGCTTCCATGTCGCCCTGTCCCTAGCCATTTCACTGTCCTGCTCCCAGCTCACAACCCCCTCTCTCATACACCTACCTCTCCACTCCACCCCTCCATCTCATCCTTAGCCTCCCCCACCCTCTCCCCCACTCCACCTCACTCACATACTCTCTCCTCATCAGTCTCTCTCTCTCTCTCTCTCTCTCTCTCTCTCTCTCTATTTGGTTATTACAGTCGTGCTATATATCATTGTAGTGCATTTGCCTTTTTGCCCTCGGTGTTTTAGATACATGGTGTTCTAGAGAGTTACAGCATTCCAGCTGGATGTGGCCCATCAGGATCTGATTCTGAGGGGCTGTTGGTGTTTATTAGTCATGTACTGCCACATGGGAAAGCACCTGGTCACTTTCAGTTTAATTGTCAGGCCTGAGTAGCCAAGTTCTTGGTCTGTGAAGTCCTGCTTATGATGTACAAAGTTGATTGAAAGGTGGATGGATGTGGACTAATAAAACTATTTTCTGAATACATTATTTTTGCTAAGACCACAGGATGACTGATTATTGTACTTCTGATATTTATAACATAGTTACATTGACCAGATTAACAGTCATATTTTTTATGTACTATACTTCATGTTCTGATACTTTTTTGGTTGTGTGTATAGCCAGTGTTAGAGCCTCATGAACATTCCTTTGCAGTAAGGCCCCAGGATATCTCTTCATCAGTCCAGTTCTACGAACAAGGAAAGCATTCTGGATCAGATTGTACAGTGTTGTGCTAAAATTTCCAGAGATATATATATATATTTTTTAATCATAACAATTGTTTTTCCTTTATTTTCAGGCACATAGCATGTCATCGGAAGATAACATGACGGCTCTGGTTGTGCCTTTTGGTTCATGGGGAAAATATACCCAGTCAGCATCAATGTTCTATTCATTTGGTATTGGAAGAGACATGAACAAGAGCAGCAGATTTGGTTAATGACTAGCAACCATCTTAAGGAGTCATACTTTGCTAATCAATTAGGAAATTTTAATTAATGCATAAACTTTCATAAATGCTGGAGACAAAAGCAAACACTTTTTGATATTTGGACATAAGCTTTGTACAGACTTTTGTAAAATGCTTAAGAATTATTTTACCAACTGTTGAATTTATCACTTCCTTAGGTCCTCTTAAGGTGTCATAAATACTGTGCTCAGATTTTAATACATTTGTAACATTTTAATACATTTGTATGCATTGTTATTTCAGTTCCTTCTCTGGATAATCTACATGAGTTTTGTTTCACAGTCATTTCCAATTTATATTGTCCATTATGTAAATTATAATTGATGAATGTGAACTGGTTGGATGATAATATATTACTGCCAAGTGATAAAAATTATTGGTTAGTACACACAATACTCTGACAGTTATAAATACTGGTATACTGTAGCTTGCAAGTGTTACCACAAAAGTTGTGCAAGGTAATATCCATCTTTAGATATATTATAGCTCGCTGTTTATATGAAACCTTATTCATCACAGAACATGCACACTGCAATTCAACTTAAAAACATGATACTGAGTTCTGTGCTCAGTATAGTTCTTAAAGGTTGAGGAGACACCATATTCTTCACTCTGTTATAAAATATGACTAAAAGCCAGAAGTGGGGATATACGGCAGAAATCCTCGATCTTTGTAAGACCAAAGGTAATAGGGTAAATTGCACTGCGAATATCCTCTTTTCTGAGTCATATCCCTCAGAAAATTTGGGTATGGATTTCTCCACTTTATGTATCATCACCGTCATCCAGAGCCTACATCTTACAAAACATGGGAGGCTGTAAGACATCTGTATACCTGTAAAAAAACAAAGCCATTTCCATATACATATGTTATACTGTATATATTTACATAAACAGAGTACAGTATGTGTTTGTTTTAATTAACATAAACAGTAAGAACTGAGGTCATGTTACTGTTATGTAAATACAGTATTCAGCATTTCCAAAACAAGGTCTCTGCAGTTTCAGAGAGCTGGTACTTAATATATGTGTACAAAAGCTATCATTTCCCAGCATTTAAAAGAAGCATGAATGTCATTAGTGTTTCATTTTGAAGTATAGTAAGTTAGTTTTGACATTTTGGCATCAGAAGCAGCACTTGGTTTTGTAGTAGTGTTCAACATCTGGTAATAGCCAGACACAAACTAGTGTAATATCATTAAGGAAAACAGTAGGTTTCACTTGATATTATTGCTCATTGGTGTAGTCTTACCAGTTTGTTCAATATTCCACTAGGCTACTAGTTCATCATAAGGCAGTTCAGCAGATTCAGCTGTATTTGATGTACTGTGGTTTGCCTGTGTAGATTGAGTAATAATTAAAGACATGCCACTGATATTATAGCATTAATGATTGAAACATTATGTAGACCTATAAGAAGGAATCCTAGTAAATCGTTTAACAAATTAGAGGCAAATGTACCTGATTGTTAGAACATATTATAGACTAGTAGCTTCCTTCACTTAGCTCAAACTGCACATTTAAATGTGTAACCTACTTTAATTAAAGTACAGTTTCTAATTCTCTCGTGTTTAATTTCCTACTGGTGTACATGCACTTTCTGTAATAAGAATAAAAATACCCCAGCATCCATGCCGTGCCTTTTATGAGTTAGCAAAGATTCAACATCTAACTGGGCATTAGCTGACCAGATCTCAGAAAAATGTTTATACACAATGAATTTGTAGATAGGAAGTGAATGGGTACCACTGTCCCTAGGATATAATACCATAGGAGTGAGGTAAGGCCAAAAGCATTGCACCTGGCCATCCATAACACACCCAGGTGGGTAACTCATCCACACTTACATGAGCAAAGTTCAAGATGAGACTACCACACATACTTATCTCTTCTACACAATTATTCTTTTACCCATGGTAAGATTGAAAACAAAGAAGAGAGGAACTTCATGGTGAGATGAAAAGGTTGAGAGAGCAGTGGAGGAAAAGAAGTGGCTAGAGTGGATACACGACAGGAGTTCAGTTGAAATAAGAAATGATTATTTGAGATTAAGAAACACACAAAGAGACTAGTGAAGTGGAAAAAGGAGGTAAATGATCTAAGAAAAATGAATGCAAATTGCTCTGAAAATAGGAACTTATTCTGGAAACAGGTGCATAAATACAGAAGTGACGGTGGAAAGAAAAGGGAAAGTGTGAAGGATGTAAGTGGTAGATTATTAACCCATGGGGATAAAGTAAAGACCAGATGGAAAGAGTATTTTGGAAGTCTGGTAAATGGGAATGGAGAGAGCAAAGTTAATGTTAACATGACTGGTTTTGGGGGTGTTCAGAGAAGGAATCTAGTGCCAAGGAACGTGACACACAGAAGTGAAGAATGCTGTGATGCAGCTGAAAAATGGGAAAGCAGCTGGGGTTGAGGTGTATGCAGAGATGATTAAGTGTAGTGGAGAGAGTGGAATGAAGTGCTCACTGGAGATATGTAAGAAGGCATTGATGAGTGAAACTGTGCCAGCAGAGTGGAAAAAGGCTGTGATTGTACCCCTGTACAAAAATAAAGGTAAGCGAAGTGAGTGCGAGAATTATCATGGCATAAGTCTATCGAGTGTTGTAGGGAAGGTATATGGAAGAATTATTGTAGAGAAAGTAAGAGAGATATCAGAAGTCCTAGTGAGTGATGAACAGGGCGGCTAGGAATGGCAGAGGATGTGTGGATCAAATATTTGCAGCAAGACCTTACTGCAAATACAGTACAGTCCTTTCTCCAATTTTGGGAGAATATGGTCGACAAAAACCCTCGCAAAATCAAATTTCACAAAATTGAAACAATTAAATATATGAAATAAAGGCAAATTGGTCAACATCACCCTAAGGTAAGCACTTTTTCCCACTCTTTCTCTTGACTCTACCTCTTAATTTTATGATGATAAATGAAACAAACATGAACTGATTTACTATACAGTAATATTAATAAGAAAACATCATAGGCAAGAAACATTGAAAAAAAAAAAATGCATTTACACTGATGTGAAGACTGGCATGGTGTACAGGACTGGTGGCAGGCAGAGCCTTGGGTGTGGCTACTGTGGCCCCGCGGGGCCTATGTCATCACTACCACTGTCGGCAGATTGGGGGCACGGTGGCTCAGAGGTAGAGTATCCAGCTCGGGGCCGGGGGGTCGCGAGTTCGAGCCGCACCCAGGACTGCCGTGCCGGGAGGGGTAGCGCCCTCCTGTTACCTAGCGGGGCTATATGATCTCATTGTAAGGTCTAGCTCGGGGGATTCCTTAATCCCTTTTTACTGTCGGGAGATATTTCCACATCTTGCTGTGTTTTTTCTGCCTCTCATGAATCCCTCAAAGTCAGAATCGTCACTGGGGTCATCAGAACCAAAAAGGTTAGGGATGCTAGGATCGCTGGCTGCTTGGGGAGGGGTGGCAGGACAGCCGGTCGATGGGCAGGGTCTCTTGGGGTTCTCATGAATTTTGCGATTAGAGACTGCTTCCTCTTGTTAACCCCATCTCTGTGGAGGTCAGCATAAAAGCAAAGGGCCCTGTCAACACCGTGGCATGCTTCCTGAGCCCTAAATTGGTCACATTCGTTGCTGGTCAATGACGGCAAGGATATTGGCCAGGTTATGCATCGTTAATTCTCAGCGTGGTTGTGATTGTGTTAAAAAATACATCGGTGAATTGCAAAAGTTAAAATTCGCAAAGTTAAAGGATGTTTTTTTTTTTTGCATTATGCAAGGAAGAAGGAACCAAAGGCCATGGGCCCGCAAACTGTTCCTTCAAAGAAAAAACAAAAAACAATATGAAAGAGAGCCAAATTCAAGATCCATTCATTTCGAGATGTCTGGACATACTGCGTTTGAAAGACTGGAGATCATAGGAAGTAGGGAATACAGACAGAGGAAGACACTTCCAGAGTTGACCAGTTGCATAAATAAAGGACTGAGAGTAACGGTTAACTCTTGCACTAGAGAGTTGGACAGAAAAGGGATGAGAGTTTGTTGCTAGACGGGTACTACGTTCCTGTCGTAGCGGTGGAGGGATGCAAGCAAACAGTTCAGAGGATCCCCACAGATAGTGGGAAAGGCATGTGAGGACTATAAGGTACTTACGGCATTAATGGATCTGGAAAAAGCATACGACAAAGTAGACAAAGAAGAACTGTGGAAGGTTTTGCTCATGTACAGTGTAGATGGTAAGCTGCTAGTTGCCATCAGGAGTTTTTATGATAGTGTGGCATGTGTACGGGTAAATGGGCACCTAAGTGATTGGTTCACGATCAATGAGGACGTGTGCCAAGGTTATGTCCCCACAGTTGTTCAATATATATGTGGATGAGGTGATGAGAGACATAATAAGATGAGTAATGGAGAGAGGGATGACACTGGCAATGAATGGTGATGGATGGAGTATCTCAAATTTGTTGTATGCTGATGATGCAGTGCTACTTGAAAATACCAGACAAGAGCTTGTCAGAGTAGTGTAGAGGTTTGTAGATGTCTGTGACCATCGTGTCTTGAGAGTAAATGTAGCAATGAGTAAAGTGATGGTTAATGAGAGAGAAGGTAACCCCCAGTGTGATGTGACAGTGAATGGAGGGAAACTGGAATTGGTGAGAGAGTTCAAATGCCTGGGTACAGTGATAGAAAAGAGAAGAAATGTGCAAAAGAAGTGGAAAGTAGAGTGACACAAGGAAGGAATGTAGTGGTGCTATGAAGGCCTTGATAAAAAACAGAGGCTTGAGGGTTGTACGCACGGGAGACTTACATGAAGGAGTGTTAGTGCCAACTTTAACCTATGGATGTGAGACTATAGTGTGGCATGAAATTGAAAAGTCAAGAGTAACAGCAGTGGAGATGGGACTCCTGAGGAATGTATGTGGAGTACAGAGAGTGGACAGAATACGAAATAATGTGATTCGTGAAAGATGCGGCATGAGTAAGTCTGTGGACACCAGAATCAAAGAGGGTGTGCTGAGATGATTTGGTCATGTGGAGAGAATGGATGACAATAGCATGATGAAAAAAGTATATCTGAGTGAATTTGGAGGGAGGAGGCAAGGTAGGCCAAGAAGGAAGTGGAGGGATATGGTAGATGAATGTGTGAGGAAGAGAGGTATGGAAGTTGGTGAGGCTAAGAGACTGACAAGAGACTGAGCTGGTTGGATGAATTTTGTGCGGAGAAGCACATAGCCAGGGATTTGGCACCCCTTTTTAACATGACAGTGTTCAGATTGACTATATAAGATAGGTATTTGTGGAGCCACAAAGTGTGGTGAAATTTTTTTGGGCCTATCTGATGGAGCCAGGATTCCATGAGCTTGAATGATGAGTGAATGGAAGCATGGCCCATTGGATTGGGCAAATTTGGGCTGCCTGGACCTTGCCACTCCTCACCCTCCCCTAGGGTGGGAAAGGAGGTCCCGATGATGATGATGATGATAATGATATATTTTTTTCATTTTTCATTCATCATCCAATCCTATGTTGCCCCACAAAAAGCGTAGAAGCCCGGGGTCAGGCAAATTGGTCCTGACATTTAAGATCAGAGTGACCAGCCTCACTCATCCCTGAGTGGCATTACATGGGCAATAAACCCCAACCACCCCTTGGATATAAACCTTCACCAGCTCAATCCGACTGAAGTGCCGTAATTACCCACTAATAACAATAATAAAGTTATAAATCATTTACAATGCTGGACAGGAACCATATAACCAGATAACAGGGTCATGTGGAGCCTACTGTGGGTGCCCTTGTAAACTGGGTGGAGCAAAACAAATGCAAAAAAAAAAGGGATTAAAGAATCCCCCGAGCTGGACCTTACAATGAGATCATATAGCCCCGCTAGGTAACAGGAGGGCACTACCCCTCCTGGCACGGCAGTCCTGGGCGCGGCTCGAACTCGCGACCCCCCAGCCCTGAGCCCGATGCTCTACCTCTGAGCCACCGTGCCCCCACCAAAACAGATGCAGCATTCACCAAGAAGCCAAACCACACTTTTTCCAGCACCTCGCCACAGTGTGGCACTGTCAACTGCAAGGGAATATTGGTTCATTGCAGGGGTGGATGTTGGCCAGACAGACTGGGGTTGATCAACAAAAATAACAGAGACAATTTCATATCTCTGGAAAAATACCTTTTATTTTTCATTCAAAAGATATCCTGATACAGTTGTAAATCCTGGAAAAAAAAAATAATCCTTCTGAAAAAACTTAAAATGTTATATAAATACAGTACAAATACCCAGCGGGTATACATCATAACCTAACAGTGTTTCCCATTATTATATGAGCAGTTAACTATTACTGATGAAAAAAAATAAATATATATTAATGCATTTTTACTTGTAACATGGAGACTGATACTGCATTTAAAATATTTTAAATGATATTCTTGCAAAATAAAAGCTAATCAGTTAACAGAATCAGACACTGCAGAACATGAACTTAATGGAACATGTATGACTTCCTTCTACTTAATCCATCACTGTATTCTATCTCAAAATACACAGAAGCTAACCCATATGATACATAGTATGCACCATAACTCCATAAGCTATACATACCCAGGTATCCCAATACCAAATTTTTTTGGCAGCTAGAAATCTTACACAGTCATTCATACAACACATTACAGTATATATATGTGTATATTCGACCAGTTAAGTCGATCTGTCCAAAGCAACCCCTAAAGGATAACTGACACCTTTAGGAGTTAATTCTAGCTACCACCAAATTATTTCATTCTGTTGACAAAAATACCCTGGTCTCAGTGTGTAAAATTATTAACACCTTGAAGATGACAAGGACAGGTTAGAAATTTATTTTTCTACCATCAGGCTATCTGGTCCCCAAAAAAGTATGTAAAAAAATCAAAGAAAATGTACCTTCATAATCTCAATCTCTTTTCCTATCTCAGGATAAGGTTAGGTAGAATCCAAAGAGCAAGAAATAATCTGACAGAGAAGACTAACAAGAGCATGTCCAACTAAATGGGCCACACTCAAGTCACAAACAATTCAAGCCCTTGGAATCCTGACTCAACACCATAGGCATAACTATCCACACTCCCATGCTTCATACCTGTGTAATCTCCAGTTATCAAATATATCGTAACCCTTAAACCCAAGCCCAAGGGGTTTCTAGCCCAGCTGCATAAAATCTGACAATGTCTAAGAAAAATATAAACCCCTCGTATGGTGATGCTTTTTTATCTTTATAATTCTTTTATCTTTAGACAATATTATTCTGCTTAGGAGAGATCCCTTACTCACGGAGAGATTAATGATGGTTATATCTAACTCACTCTGTTCAGAAAGTCTCTCCGAAACCAATTTTAACTCTCTGTAGGTAACAAAGTGAAACTAAGAAATACATCACTAGATTCAAGGGAGATACTGGGGTGAGGTTAGTCACTGACCTGATAAATATGCTTATATATGAGTGTGTTGTCCCAGATGATTGCCTGAAGAGTGTAACTGAAAATGTGTACAAAGGGAAGGGTGATGCCCTGGAAAGGGGAAATTACAGAGATATAAAGCTCTCAGATCAGATAATGAAAGTAATGGAGAGAGTTCTAGAAGGTATAATTAGAGAAAGAGTGAATATTGATGAGATGCAGTCTGGGTTTATGCCAGCCAGGCGGGGGGACCATTTATGCCATATTCATTGTTCGATAGCTTCAGGAAAAATATATTGGAAAGAAAAGGGAATTGTATTTTGTTTTTGTTGATTTGGAAAAGGCTTTTGACAGTCCCTAGAGAGGTGGTGAAGTGGGCAATGAGAAAGCTAGGGTTGGAAGAGTGGCCGGTTAGGGTGATTATGGCCATGTACATGGGTGCTCGCACCCAGGTACGAGTGAATGGAGTTTTGAGTGATGAGTTTTCCGTGAATGCTGGTGTGCATCAGGGGTCAGTTTTGAGTCCCTTGTCGTTTATCAAGGTACTTGAAGCCCTCTCACGTGACTTCAGAGATGGACTCTCGTGGGAGATGTTGTATGCTGATGATTTGGTGTTGATTGCAGAGAATGAAAAGGAGGTGGAGGAAAGATTAAGAAGTGGAGAGATGGTATGGGGCACAAGGGCTTAAGGGTAAATGCAGATAATACAAAAGTGATGATATCTAGGGTTGGTGGCAGTACAATCAGAGGAGAGGGAGAGTGGCCATGTGCAGTTTGCCACAAAGGTGTGGGAAGTAATTCCATCTTGTGCAGTGTTTGTGATAAATGGGTGCACAAGAGATGTAGTGGTATTAGAGGCAGACTGCAAGATAATGCTGATTTTTATGTGTGCAGTGTGTTGGGGAGAGCAGGTGGAGATTGCCAGGCATGAAAGGATTGAACTTGCTGGTGAGTCTATTGAGTGTGTGGAAGAGGTTTGTTATTTGGAAGACATGTTATGTACCGGAGGTGGGGCTGGAGCTAGCTCAGTTGCTAGGGTGAGAAGTGGTTGGAAGAAGTTCAGGGAGCGGTTGCCTCTCCTAACATTGAGAGGAATCTCCTTACGTGCTAAGGGGTATTTGTATGCAGCATGTGTTAGGAGTGTGATGCTGTATGGTAGTGAGACCTGGGCAGTAAAGGAAGAGGATATTCGCAGGCTTAAACATACAGAAATGACAATGATTAGGTGGATGCGCAGTGCGTCACTGCGTGCAAGGCCTGGGGGGGCTGGGTTTACGATGGAAGAGTTGAGAGGTAGGATGGGATTGAAGTGTATTGGTGTTGTGATGAGGAGAGGTAGGCTGAGGTGGTTTGGACATGTGGAGAGGATGGGGGATAATAATTGGGTGCAGAGGGTGAGAAGTGTTAATACTGGGGGAGGGGTTGGGAGGGGTAGACCAAGAAAGACATGGGACGAGGTCATTAAGTGTGACCTCAGGGTTAAGGGACTGAACAGGGAGGCTGCCAAAGATCGAGCAGCATGGATAGCCGCCATTAGGTGACCAAGGCCGACGCATGCAAGCATGTTGGAGCCTTCAAAAATTAAACGAATGAAATGATTCAAGGGGTTCAAATCCTCAGGATGATGGGGTTAAATTCCTCTAGAGTGAACTCCAGCCAAGCATAATTTACAGTACATATTATGAAACATGTCAATCAAGAGTCAGGATTCCAGAGGCTTGAATGGTGAGTGAAAGAATGATTCATTAACCCTTTCGCTGCGGAATTTATTTTCGGCTCGGTTCTCAAAAAGTGTCAATTCTCCATCAAAAAATCAAAATGGTATTAGGTAATTATCTACAACACTTTTGTGATTGCCTAATACTTACATATCCATTGCCAGCACTAAAATTCCTTAATAACCACATATATTGTCAGCAGGATGATGAATACATCAAAAATTTGCCGGGGATTTCATTAAAAGGACGCCGAGACGCTGGCCAGCTGAGGCGTAAAGGTCCGGTGTTTGCTGTAATATTATATTAATTATCAAGCGTTTTCTACACACTTACACGTCCAGCACCTTCTTAAGAAATATCTTATCACATTACATTGCATATAACTCACCTGAGTAATGGCAAAAATCCAAAGAATGGTGACACTCGGCCAAGCACCCAATCAGCTGGGTGGGCATGTTTGTTGACATGATGTTTCGACTTGCCACCGAGTGATGGCGACACTCTCTAGGATGCCATTGCCATAGCAACGTCGGCAAGAACCTGGACTACCGCGCGGCCAGTTCAAACCATTTTTGAGGCCCGTTGACTACAGTCAATTTCCGCAGTGAAAGAGAATAATTCATAGAACGGCTATTGTCGTAAAACATAGCGAAAAGGTTAAACTAAGCATGCTAATGCTAATTCACACTATCATTGTTTTCTTAGTACCTTATCTCATCCCATCTTTCAGTGGAGAAAAAGGTTAGGATGATGATACTAATGATGATAAGGGCAGGATTGTGATATTTCTAAATCTGAGCTTTTTTTATCTTAATTCTGGATCCTACCCAACCAATTATAAGTGTATAACAGGTTCAAAATGAGGAAGATCCAGCATAGTCTTCCGCTCTTTATCCCCTATCCATCCAACATCCAACCCAGTATTGCCCTATTAGGAACACAGGGGCCTGGGATTAGGCTACTCAGTCTAGACAATGAAAATAAATGACCTGTCACTTTTCCCAGAGCAGCATTACAAAAACAAGAAAATTCAACTGCCCCTTATGAGATTGCCTTGACTTACTAGACCACACGTAATTAAAAACAAAATGCCTTACCACATGAGTTACCTTACAGCATGTGATAACATTTCTGAATACGGGAAGTCCTTGTTATACAGAGGGGATGACTTTTAAACTATTACAACTTCTTACAATTCCAACTGTAAACTGGGGGGAACTGAAAAATAACTCCTAAAAAAAAAGGATTCAGTAAGGCTATAACTAACCCTTTCAATCTGAAGTCACTCCTCAGCTTGATGTCCCTTCCAAATTTTCTCACCTTCAAATTAATGCCATATACCACAAAATTTAATACTACTACCTCCTCTCTCCACCATCGTAATCCTTCTTCATTCCCCCACCAGTGTCCCTCCTCTCTCCACCATAGTTCTTCTTCTCTCCTCCATAATCCCTCCTTTCTCCACCATAGTCCCTCCTCTCTCCACCATAATCCCTCCTTTCTCCACCACAGTCCCTCCTCTCTCCTCCATAATCCCTCCTTTCTCCACCATAAACTCTCCTCTCTCCTTCAAAATCTCTCCTTTGTCCACCATAGTCCCTCTTCTCCCCTCGATAATCCTTCTTTTCTCCCCCATAGCCCTTCCTCTCTCCTCCATACTCCCTTCTCTCTCCACCATGCTCCCTCCTATCCCCACTATACTGCCCTCCTCTTCCATACTGATTGTAGTTTCTTCTGCCAGCCCGGTAGCCCCCTCGATTACGGCTGCGATCATTCCTCTCTGGTGGCAATATTGGTGGGGGGGGACGAGGCTTGTTGTGATACTGAAAATGCCAGAATAAAAATGTTAATTGCAACAAAATTACAGAAAAGTTGTACATCATTACATCATATCATCCATCCATCCATTATCCAATCCTATGTCGCCCCACAGAGGAACGTAGAAGCCCGGGGCTAGGCAAGTTGGTCCTGACAATTAAGATGAGAGTGACCAGCCTCACTCATCCCTGAGTGGCATTACGTTCGTTTTGTTAGGTTTTGAAGGCTCCAACATGCTTGCATGTGTCGGCCTTGGTCACCTAATGGCGGCTCTCCACGCTGCTTGATCCCTGGCAGCCTCCCTGTTCAGTCCCTTAACCCTTAAGTCACACTTAATGACCTCGTCCCATGTCTTTCTCGGTCTACCCCTCCCAACCCCTCCCCCA
>JAGKTI010003253.1:26624-59134 GCA_018397915.1 Birgus latro
TGGGGGAGGGGTTGGGAGGGGTAGACCGAGAAAGACATGGGATGAGGTCATTAAATGTGACTTAAGGGTTAAGGGACTGAATAGGGAGGCTGCCAGAGATCGAGCAGCGTGGAGAGCCGCCATTAGGTGACCAAGGCCGACGCATGCAAGCATGTTGGAGCCTTCAAAAACTAAACGATTAGAGACTGTACAAACTAGGGATTCAAATACAGCTCTCACTAACCTTCTCAGTTTTGTGGTACTCTCATATCCTGAATAGAATGGTTTGATAAGAGTAAAAATAAAATAGAAAATTCATCATTGGATTGAAGAAAATAAATGATTTACAAACAACCGAGTTATTCCACTGACTACTGGAACTTAGTTAAAAAATAAAAAGACGGTACAGCCCTTGGCACGTGCACCTTCACACACATTTCATCTATCTATCTGAGTCTCTTGTTAATTCCTTACCTTCCTCAGTAAACATATGCTTTACTTTAGGCAGCAGAAGCATTTTACTAAACTAGTTCTTCCTGACAGTCTGTTGTATTTTTCTGATTATTTCTAGGGTGGTAAATAAACATTTCTAGTTAAATCTGTTTCCCCATTGTTTTTAGCTGTTCTGCTGTGACAATTTGTCTGATTTGTCAGTGTAATGGTGGAAGGGACTGTACTAACCTAAGTGTTTAACTAAACCTACCCTAACCTAGCTTAACTGTACCATACCTAATAGCCTAATTTAACCAGACCTAACCTAACCTAACATCCAGTTGGGAAACTGGGAAACGAAATCCACCTTACAGTACGTTGAGTAGCACCTTCCTTTACACAAAAAACAAACAATCACTGGTACGGCTTAAGGAATGTGATGACAATACTGTAGCAGGGGGGAAATTTTTCAGCAGGAAAAAGTAATTTACCACACTGAAAATACAGTGTGATCTCGCATCTAACGAGTTCACATCTAATGAATTTGCATCTAACGACACTATTGGACCTCTAATCATATTCGTATCTAACAAGGAAGTTTTGAATCTAACAAAAAAAATGGTGGAAGATGCAGAGCTCGAGCTGATGGCAGAAGAAGAGAAAAGCAAAGGAGAAAAAAAAGAAAACAAAGTTACGGCTGGCTACCTGTCTAGGAAGATTACTGTTCTGGCACAAATGGAAGAGTTTCAGCAAGGTACCGGCACATCAGAGTCTCTGTGGGTGGAAAAGGTGTTACCTCTGCTACAGAAACTAAACCAGGAGCTCAGTGAAACCAATGCAAAGAAAGTGAATGAAAGAAGACAAACAGTTATCACCGAATATCTAAACAAACGCAGTGAGCTTGGGGAAGTTGTGGCAAATCTCGATGGAAATGAAGGACAAGAGACTGTAAGTGACGATGATGAGAACACAGAGAATCTTCTCGATGACATTCCTGATGATTTTTCTAGGTGTGTTGGGAAGGAAAAGAATGCAAACAAAACGATAACAAAACTCAGGGAGGCATCGCGAGAGGCAGTGGAGGGCAAGAGGAGGGAGGAGGATGGTGGTGGTGGCGTAGGTGAGGAGGAGGGAGTAGGAGCAGCCCAGTAGCCTCCCTTCCCACCTTGGATACCTTGGATATGCACCTCATTCATCACCCACAGGTGAGTTATCCACAATATTTCTTCTTTATTTTATATTTTATATCACTATGTATGATTAGCCTATATGACTTAACACCAATAACTTACATAATAAGTGAAAATTGGGTCAAACTTGGGGTTCGGTCCAGTTTTTTTTTACCTATTATAATTTTCCCCATGTATATTTATGTATTCGCATCTAATGAGTGTTTTTTGGTACCTATTACCGGTACTTGTTAAATGTGAGATCTTACTGTAGTCAGAAAAATACGGAAAACAAACAGGAGGACTATGAATTGAATTGGTAAGGTCTTTCTGCTGCTTAAAGTAATGCATACATTTATCCCTTCCTCAATATCCATACCAGTACCTCACTTTCTCACAAATCCTCAACAGGAATAAATATGGTATCTGACAAACTTCACATTAACTTACATTTTTCAGTGATCAGTTTTTCAAGAATAAGCCCATAAAACCCTTCTGCCGAGGCCTTAAAGTGAGAACTGCTTGCTTTTCCTGCTGGCTCAAATATCCTGAAAACAAAGAGGAGAAACCTGATGCTATCAACTATAACATTATACAGTCCCATAAATACTATTCAGAATAAACAATCACAAACCATCACTGTTTTAAAGATCATGCCAATGAACTGAAAATTATCAGTTTTACTGGTTAAGGAGGCTCCCTAGCACCACCTCCTTACTGACTTATTTCTGCCTATGTCTATCTATCTATCTATCTATTGCCAGACGCCATAATCCCATAAGGGGTGGCCATTTGACTTCGAGTTATTTGTTTTACAGGGAGGGGCCTCCACCAACCCACTTGTTAACACGTAGGGAACACGTATGGTTAGGTTATATGGTTACCACCCAGCGTTGTAAATGGTTTCTTGGCTTACAGGAAACTGGTTAATATTATCATCATGTAATCTGGACATTCTGTCAATGGTACAAAGATATAAAAACAATACTGAGGTGTTATATTCCAGATAAACTCCTATGAAAGAGGTGGTAGAAAGTGTCCTGAGCCAACAAGAATAAAATCATGGGAAACTCACCATCCAAGGTGTGCAAGACAGCGAGGACACACACAAACTTTCCACAGGTACCCAGGGAACCAGCTGTGATCACCATACCACTGCAAAACAAAAATCACCATCAACATCATCATCCTGTTTTGGTCCACTGCAGGACAAAGGACACTTTCACCTTTTGGTAAACTTCAGTGCCAAATACAGCTGTATCAGATCAACTGACATCAAGCTACCTCTTACAGAAACATGATACTGTGGTTGGCCACAGCATAACTGATGTTGTCTACAGGCTGGGAGCTAACCATGAGACAACTAGTTAATTAACTACTTCCTAAAAGTTGCTGGAAAGTGTTGGAAGGAAAGAAATATGAGATGTGTATTAACATTTATGACAGTGTGGGAGTCTCAGCTAGAACTCTGACTCCATTTCCTTGTGGATGAGTTTCCTACCTAACAGTGTTGACTGCGGGGCTAATTACCAAGCTTGTAGTCTCATTTCAGGATTTCCCTCTTATGCCAGTGTCCCTCAGGATCAACGGTAGCCACCTTTATAGCAGCCACCCACTAAATTTGGTGACTTTCTCCTTTTTAAGTTTTCGTACCTGCCCAGTTTCTTAAGCCTAACTGCTATTTTCTTGCTGATATTCAATCATTTCTTCCCAACTCCATGATTACACTTTCTCATAAAAACTTTCATTCTAGATTCTTTTCATACTCCTTGACCTAATATGATCAGAAATACATTAACATTTCATGCAGGTTATGGTGGAAGGGGTGGAGAAGGAAGAGGGAGTAAGGGAATGTCACCTGAAGAGAAAGCAGCTACATAGCAGAGGACAGGGTAACATGATGTGATCTGTTTGTTACCACCACTTCCAGGATAAGGGGAACTGGTTGTAGACAGACTGATAAATGTAAACACAGTTACACAATGCTGCATAATAAAGAAATCTCTGTCATACTCACTTCACCAACTCCAGAGCAACCTGACCTTTTGACAGTAACAAGGTCAAAGGTCACATCAGCTGGATTGCGTAGTTTCTGAACCAGCAGGTGAGAGTGGCCCAGGACTGACAGCTGCTGTGTTGATTCTGACTGAGGGCTGCTGATGTTGACAAAGTTTTCCAATGAATTTTCAGTCAGTTCCGCTCCACATTTTCGGCAAAGGATGTGGTCTGCAAAGGGAAGGGATTCTCTTGAATCTTCTATTAAAAGAATGCATGTGGAAATTTTATAATCATAAAATAGTCACACTTCCAGAGATGATTAGGTTTCAGTTAAGGTAAATAATATTCAAAGCTTGCAATACGATAAATCTTTTACCAATCTTTACAAGGCAATGCTATCAGAACATATTCCTATCAAAAAGTATGGGTATACGAGGTGTAATTATTCTTCATCATGGACAGAATAAGTGGCAATACAATGTAGTGGCCACACTGAAGACTGTTATCTACCTTACCGTGATCGTGGTGTTCACTGGCTAAGGAATATGTGGAAAAGGCCAACACCAGCCCCACAGGAAACACCGCCACGTCTGTGTACATCCTTTTTGAGACCAAGAGAGATTTCGGTACTAGCACTTTTCGTTCATTAGTTTTGCTTTTATAATACCGGTACAGTACTTTCAAGAATTTGTTAGTTCAAATTCATTAAACCTGCTCAGATAAAAGAGTGAGAGAGAAAAACTGCATCTTTACACAACAAACCGATGGCTAATAATTTTGCTAAAGGGCGTGTGACTACACCCACGAATTTTATATAGCCACTGCTTCTATGAAATGTATTTGCTGAAGGTGTGTGCCAAACCCCCACCATCTTCTTTTGTTGTATAGGTACTTTGTATGCCTTTACAACAATAAATTAGCAAGGCTGTCTGCCAATATCTCCCTTCAAACTCGCACCCTCTTCTTCCAATGCTTTATTGACGCGACATACCATGGGTTGACGTTCATTCGTTTTCATCAGGCTGAGCAAGTTACACTAGTTATTTTCACTCCAGCTAACCCCAAACATTACTGTTCCATGACAGTCTATTACATCCAACAAAATAAGCCCCATAAACTGTATATTTCCTTAACGCACCAGCTGTCAGGCTCTCAGATTTATTTCACTGGAGTCGGAAACATTACATTACGTGCTGTAGCATGTAATATGTTTCCTCCAATAGTTTTACTGTACCATGTCAAGATTCTCTGGACTGATAACATTCAAAGACTTCAGGCACTGCCACTCCAAAAACCACGTTTAACCTATCATCCATTCACCTAATGTAGCACTACCTTCAGGTGACTACACTCAGAGTGAAGCAAGATGGTTTCTTGCAGCCAAGAAAACCATTTACTGTGATGTAAGGGTGTAGCAGTGTTGCCACTGCCAGAATTCTAATCGTACCAAAATTGTACCAGTTTTCATAAAAATGTTCCAAATCAGCAAGTTTGGAGGTACTTTTCGATTTTTGGGTGATCATATCAGACAGTGCATTCACCAGCCGTTTAACAGTGTTTTAAGATAAATTACTGTTCATTTTTCACCAAATTAAGATTAAATATGTTCTTGTCAAAAAAATATTATGAAAATGACCTTCAAAGTCCTTTAAATTAAGGCACATATTACTTCACACAGCAAAAAAATATATATGTACTTAAAATATACTTCATTTACAAAAGCCCTACTTTAGAACAGTCCTGCTTAGGCAGTGTAATCAATTTACCATTTTTCATACCATTAATAAAATATTTCAGATGTAATAAAACAATGGCATAAACACATGTACATTACTATAATGATATTTGGCATTCTCATAAACAAAAGTAAAATGCGCCCTTACAACGACACCACCACCCACCAGGACAGGGAGCAAACACTCACCTTACAGGTGAATCGGCCTTCCGGGCCTCAACGGCTTACCCAAGGCCAATAACCCAAGGCCTCGGTGCAAGGAGTCGCGCCTTCAGACACGGCGGTAAACCTGAGGTTGAGCCTGTGTATTTCCGGAGCGAGAAGTCGCACCACAAAAACAGAGCATAAAAAACAGGTTCCTCCAAAACTATTTGTTTCTGCATATTGTAATAGTAAGAAATTATCAAACCAAACTAACAGTTGCACTTCATTCCTTGAAGCAGAACTGTAACTGTATAAAAAAAAAAAAAAATCCTAATTGCCTATCACTAGACTGATGGGATCAAATAATTATCAGCTTCCTCATTTATGAACTGGCACTTCACTGGGACTATACACTTTCATTTTATCTGTTGGTTCCCAGTTATAGCATTGTGAAATACCATTTTCTTTTGGTAAGATAATGCCATTTACTGATTTAGTTTTCAGTCTGTTTCTTAACTTCGGCTTTACCAAATTTACTTTTGAAAAACTCGTTCAACAACTGCTGAGGAGTAGGGAAGAGTAAGTCTACCATGAACTGTGACACATGAAGAAATACTGGAGTGCCATCTGCAGATTTTGTGGCTCTAACATCAAACCAAAACTCAACAGTATCTTTGGAAAAATTCTTGCCACGATAATGATTCAAAGAGGGTATATGGAAATTGTACTAAGGTGAAGCCCATTTTGTACCAGAATGTACCAATATTCTTCAAAATGTACCAAAAATCTCGATGGTGTACCTTGTACCAGAAATTATGAAAATGTACCAAAATGATACACATGTGCTCTCAGTGGCAACACTGCTGTCACCCAAACGTTTCTCAATGGGAGTAATGTTTACAAACAGTACGTAGTAAAAGCGTCGTGAATGGCATTAAAAACCTCGCCGAATGAAGTTAAAGGGATGTAGCATTGTGAGTAAAGTTAAAAGCCATCACTGAATAGGTAGGCTAGAGTAAGAAAATATGAATGAAGGCAAATTAGCTTTGCGATTGTGTTCTATTGCATATTGATTTTTTTTTCCCCTCAGGCAATTTCATTCATCTTAGGATTGCATTTTCCAAGGTAGAGGCGTTAGAAACAGCCTTCATTAACGCTTTGACTGCGTCTTCAATAAAAGTGAATAACATCACTGTAGTTGCAGCAATTAAGGGAAAAAAAATCACGCAGTGCCTGACTAAAGTTGGGAATTAACCCTCGCATTGTCAGAACTTGTCACCAGTTAACCCTGTCTTAGTCGGGACAGCTCTATTATTTCATTCCAGCTAATAAGACCTGATATATGAACAGAAAGAAAATGATTGTCGTTGTCTCAAATTTTATTGGATAAGCTGTACAGCTAATAAGCAAGCCTTACAAGTGCACTGCTTGTTAAAGGCAATGTATATTGTTTGCACTTACACTCTATATACTTTTAAAATCATGTACTGTAGGTAACAGACAACGAACGTTAACGCTTTATAAAATCCGATAAATCATTTAGAAAACAAAACAGCCTACAGAATATGATAAAGAGCAAAATTATTAAGTGGCACAGGAGGCTTGTAGCACCTCTTCGTTAGCACTTTGTTAATACCAACATAGTTTCCAGCAGTAGCATACATGGAAGTACTGAGGTGTAAGGTGTAAAATACGTCACTAAGTAAAAGGTGCTGCGAAGGCTCCAAATCCACCTAGATTACTGCCCTTTCTAGCAGCACTAATTCTATTGACACCACTGCGGTGCTCTACCCCAGTGACTGTGAATATAGCTGTAGCTTAACTGCTGCTGTGTTTGTCTTGAGGTACTGCTTCATATATCGTATATCATACTAGTTTAACAGCATCATTACATTAATATTTTAGTACATACATGAAATCAAATACAGTAATTCCTTCAGGACGACTGGTACACCTCAGCAGAAACACTCTACTTCAGACAAATATGAAACAGCATAGTGATTTTTTTTTTTTTTAACAGAAAATGCTAATTATTCTCTTGTGAAATATCTAAAATCCCTTTGAAAGTAACAGGGCTTCATAACCCCTACCATTCACAGTGAGTGATCAAAGTCACGTCTTGTTTCGTAACTGGACCTGATGGGAACTAATACAGATCTCTATATCCAATTCCTTGCTGTCATGTCTTCCTTGGCAGGAAGAGACGCAGGGATATGTCACAGCCACCCGCCACTCGCACATTTAGGAGTCTGTGGGTTGGTAGATGACAAAACACTCAGAAACATAAGTAGGATTTTGTAAATGGGGTGACCTAAGAGCAACTCTTTAGGAGGGTTCGAGAGCATTCACTGGAAAGTTTCAGGTGGCCCAGGCACACATACTGTATTTCAGGGGTCTGTGTCATCCCGGCCACCCCTCTGGCTATGAAACTGAAAATGCTCGGGGGAAAAATCTACTGATTTGCTTCCTCATACATACTAATAACATTGTAGAGAATGAAAAACCTCGGTCATACGCCTAGCTTCCTGCTTCTAATATTCACCACTGCGCTATAGAATATCTGAGTATTATGACGAGAAGTGTGGCAGTGTGAGGTGTGGCTCTGGGGCATTGTAGTATGAAATGTGACTGTCAGATGTGGCACTGTGGGATGTGGCTGTGTGTGGTGAGACTGTATGAGGTGGCAGTGTGAAGTGTGACTGTATGAGGTGTCAGTGTGAAATGTGTGCGAGATGTGTCTGTGAGTTGTAACATTATGTAGTGCGACTTAAAGGTACGTACATCAGTGTGGGTGTGGTAACATGTGGTGTGACTGTGAGGTGCGTGTGATCTGTGACAGTGTGAAGTTTGGCAGAGTGAGACATGTTGAGGTGGCGTTACGTCTACTGAACAGCGAGCTTTCTATGACCCTATAGTCTCACGACAAGCAAGATCTCAAACTACCACAATATGCAAATGTAAAGCTGTTGTATCGTAAAACTAATGTGAAGCGCACCTGTTATTCTGCAACTATCATATTCCCAAAAGAAAGTAATTATTTCCTGCAGACATTATTAGCCATGTTCTACCACCAATCTATTCATTATACGCCAGGCATCTCTAACTTCCAAATGAATCTTTATTTCTAAGCTTTTACCGAATGCTCAGTCTATGCTATTCAGAATTTGGGTATAGTGACTTAATCCACGTATCGTCAAAATGAGCTTCATTTCAGCATTTTGAAATCAGAATTGCACAGCAAGCACCTCTACAATACTTCTACGCGAATCCACGGACAGCTCAACCTAGCCTATGCTTTTATATCAGAAGTACATAGGAAGTTAATCCATATAGGCTGTTATCAAAATGAGCTAAAGTTCTGTCGTTCGACATAGAAAAAATGGCCCTCTTTACAAAGGAAGTATTCGGTTCTCTGGTGTTCTCGCATTGATTACTGAGTGCACATTTGGACCTTGAAGTTGCAACTTATTGCCTGATCGATTTATTGTTTTTTAATGTACAGTCACGTTCTAAAGTTCCTCCCTGCTCATTCTTAGTTAGTATCATGGCATCAAACATATATTAAGTACAGTAGATGGACACGGAATAAGTTAATAACCATGTTAAAATGTGTGAAGATCACATTTCCGTTTTGGAGTAGTTCAAGAACAGACAGCAGTCGAAGAAGAAATCTAAATTCCTGCTTGTAGATTGGATGAGTAGGGGGACACTGTTGCCCGTGAATGTACTGTAAATAAAAAGTTACTGGGGTCTGTGTGAGTAAATAAATCCAATCTTCCTAGATGGGGAGTCTGAGCACAGCGACGTGACGATGTGCACACGAACACATAAGGCAAAACTATTCGTGTATGCTTTTTCACGTGGCCTGGATTGGATACAACTAATTTTGTCACCAACTCTTTTTGTCACCACATTTTTTACTCGTTTCGTAACCCCGATTCCACCCATTTCGTCACCACGTTCTCACTGTTTCATCACAAAGACCCTCCCTGTTTCATCTGTAAGGAACAAACAGTAAGAGTATTTCAAAGAGAATTATGAATGAGTATTGTTCTTTTTCTTCCTCATTAACGCAAAGGACTGTGAAGTCTGTATAGTAAAATCAGACTTTATGAACAGGTGAACAGGGAGTTGAGAGAAGAAAAAAAAAAAAGCGTGCGAATCAGACCGGTGACGAGTCGGGCATAACCCAACTGGACTGACCTACATACACTCACACAGTTAGCCATGTACTTTTATAAGTGATTAACGTGAAGTCAAAAGTTCTCTTACACTCTTAAATGTCAAAAGCTGATGTAATCCTGCCTATTTTACTATTACTACACTGTAGTTAACGTCCCAAATGTTTGTCTTTTGCAGCTAATTTCACACAGGTCAGGGGCAGAAACAGACACTGCTACGGCTTTACATCTTTCCCACAGCACTTTTTCGCGACTAGCAAAAATTTCTAGTGTTTATCTAGTGTTACAATTTAGATTTCAAGATGCAAAGATAGCAGTTTTAGGCAAAGTTAACGTTAAAATGGAACCCAGCAGTATAGAGGAACTATTGACAGTGACCATTCATGGCAGGATGAGCTCTGGCAGTGTGTGTAGCTTCAGTGTAGCTTCTGTTATCAGCACATTACACAGAGAATATAAGCTAATGATCTGTGTTATCTCACGTCCTCCTTCTATCAGTCGTCTACAAAGTTCGCAAAGGTTGTTTTTTGCGGAATCTGACATTGTGCTGTCTAGTTGTAGTACTAAATGCAACGAAAAATATTAAGTGTTATTCTGAGAGTACTATTCTGTTTTTACTCTTAACTTGGCCTATATTTTCGTCGTTTTGCAGCTTGTTTTACGTAGTTCTGTGGAAGAGACAATGCTACCTCACTACATCCATTCATCCATCCATTCAATATATAATGGATGATTTTTCCTGTATAAAGTACAGGTTTCTCTCCTCCTACCTCTCTACATTTTTCATGGCACAGCTTTGTGGCTGTCATAGTGATCTAATGTCATTCTATTCGCACAGCTCAGCATTCACGATGGAGAGACGAGAAATTTAAGCCAAGTTGGAGTAACAATAGTATAGCAAGGTGTGAAGTATGGTTAACAAGATTCTCACGCTGACCGATTTCTCATGCTTTGGCTGCTGGCAAAAAGATAAATCTAGCTAGTGGTTTCTTCTATTGTGTTAGGATGTTGCAAGTAGAAAATGAAGCCAGGATAAAAAAGATAATAATATTGCTTTCTTAAGCTGTTCTGGACAACTTGTAGAAAATTAAAAGCACACAGTTACTGTATCCCCTAGCACTGAGTTCTTGTTACTATATTTCCTAGCATTGAATTCTGCTTATTATAATCTCGTAGCAATATATTTTTTTAACATTACCTAGTACTGAATTTTGCTGCAATGTCACTTAGGTTCATTTTTTTTTTTTTTTTAGCATTATCTGTGTTATCATTCTTTCAGCAATACTGTATGTTCTGCTAATATACCTCCTAGCACTGTCTTTTATTAAATTTCCTAGCAATGCCTTTTTTTTTTTTTTTATTAGTAGAGTGTAAAGTCGACTAAATGTGGCTGAGAAAGTGGAAAACTCTTTCTTATGGACAGGCACTTGTCGCGGTCGATGTAGAGGGAGTTTGTCTTCACCCCTATGTCGTGATCCAGCCGGGCGCGGGTTTGAGCCAGCCTGTGGAGTGAGTCCTCGGCCTCTGAGAGCTTGTGACGCAGGGACTCTACACTCTCACTCAGCTCCTGAACCTCACGCACCATCCTGCAACACCATAACACCATTAACACCACAGCATACTGATGAGCACATAGCGACACTTGATCACCGTCACTATTACCACTCTGCATCAGTTTCTTTTGTGGTTGAGGTGTACACCCACGTCTCGCCTGGGAAAGCTAGAGTCCAGCGGCTAGACGATGATATTCAGGCGAAGGAATCTCCAAAGTGAAAGGTTTAATGTGCACAATCGTATATAATCTAACAGTCGTATCAAAATTGCTTATTGTAAATTTCCTGAGCTAGCTAAATATGTTAACTCATTGGTTACTTCTTCCCAAGTTTCAAGCAACTGTCTGGGACTAGTGCTCGAATGGATTTTTTTTTTTTTCTTCAGAAAACACGGGGCCCATCTGAATGATTGCTAGACTGAAACCTCATCCTGATTCTGCTCTGCCTCATCAATCCTACACTCTGTCTCATCCTCGATCTTCGGCCTCCCACACCCTGCCTCAATCTCACCTGTGCTGTGGAGGGTCGCGGCACAGTTCAATCTCAGGGCGGTGTGTACGTCCCTCTAGCCTCGTCTGTACCACCTTCAGCGGCCGAGACTTGTCTAGGATCGCCTTTTTCAGCATGTCAATGTGCCGCTCCAGGTCGTTCATCTCTCTTTGCACCTGTGAATGGAGAACGGAGGTGTGTGGAAGAATATGATTATGGGTTTATGTTAAGTAAGATCATTTTCTTCCTGCCTCACTCTGCCTCTGTCTTACGCTGCTTTACCCTGCTCCTTCCTCTTTCTCCCCTGCCTTACCCTGTCCTATCTTTATATTTCCTTCATTCTCTCCCTCTCATCATATCTTATATAACTTGCCCCTCTGTCGTACCTTTCTCTTTTTCACTGTACCCCTATTTCATGCTCTCCCTGCCTCCCCTCACCCCTGTCTTTCCCTGCCCCTGCCTCACCCTGTCCCTGTGCGCCAGTAGCTTGTTCCTAGTGTCATTGGTCTCCCCGGAACGATGAGTTAGAGCGGTATTTGACGAGGACCACGCCGACCACATCTCCTGGTGCGTGGCAGCCATAAGACTCTCCACCTCTTGCCTCAGCCGCTGCGATGAACTCCGCTCACTCTGACTCTGCTGAATGTTCCTGTTACTGAATTCCGCCCACGTATCAGGAACGCTTACCCTGAAAATTAATAAAGTAGCATTAAGGTAGAGTATAGCGAGACGTACAAGGGTGCGGAAGAGTCAGAACTTATAGGCTATGATGAAAGTTCCTGTTACCGAATTTTGCCCATAGTCAAGAAAAACAACTCAGTGCTGCATAAGTATAAGAGCAGAGGTGATTTTATGCAGACTTAATCTCATCTAAAAGACTATTTTGTTTCTCGTCCTCACAGAAGTTTGGATCAAGGGAAGACAGCTCACGTGTTGTCGACTCTCTCAATGCCCGGGAAGTAGGTGATGGCTGGGGAGTGGTTGTGGAGGGAGTGCTGGGTGTAGTCGATGGTCAGGGCGTTGTTTTTGTTCATCAAGTCGTGCTCCAGGTCCTGACGTGACGCTCGGTTGCGGGTCAGCTGTCGGGCGGGACGTGACACATAACGGCCATGTGCTTAAAAGCTAGATTACTCAAAAATTCGGCCGTTACTTTCACGTCCCTTCGACAGCCGAGCCGTAACCAAGCGTCGCGCCAGGATCCAAAGTGACACTTGGTTTCGACTCAGCTGCCGGAGGGGATATGAAGAATAATGGCTGTAAACTTTACCCTTAAACTTCAGGAGACGAATGATCCATTTTTCCCATGCTAATGCCGGACGATTTTATTCGCCAATGAAGAACTTTCCGAGATCTGAGGGTTAAGAGACTATATCAATTTAATCCCTAAGCCTCGTAATAATGCAGCACTGCCCATTCCTAGAACAAGTAGCCATATCAAAGCCGGATTCTCGCTAGCCTGGGAAACTTCGTAGTATTTTCCTCCATATCAATGCTTTTTGCCTTTCATATTTGAACATCATCTTCTATGTCGCAAAAATATATAAAATCGACATTAATGGTAACAAATAACACCCAGGAGAAGATTAGGGTGTAACGTAAAAAAAAAAATCTCTCCGGAAGAAATACTACAAAATCACCTACAGCAACGAGAAGACAGCTCAGATATGCATCCAATACTACGTCAATGATTTAAGTTTAGTATACGAATCGGTGGTGACTGGAAATGACAGTGAGAAATGAAAATGTGGACAAAAAATAATAAAGGATAGGAAGATGGGAATGTGGAGTGATGAAAAGAGAAAATGGTGGCGAAAGAATGTTGAGGAATAAAAAAGTGGCATAGAAGGGAGGTAACATTCAAAACCCCACCTGCAAGTTAACTCTGTCGAGGAGATTAGACATACGGTTCTGGCAGTCCTTAATGGTGTCCACTTCTCGTAACATAGCCTCCTCTGGGTGATCCCGTACCAAGTCGATCCCTGGGGTGAAGAGGAGTGAATGAATAAATACAAGAAATAGCAGGAACTTTTTTTATTATGTAAAATGCTATCAGGGGCGTAGGGTGGTCTCCTGCTGCTTAAATAATTTGGAATATATGGCAAGGTCCAATGAAATCTGCACACCCTTGCCCTGGGCTCTTCCATGCCCCACACTCTTCTGGCCCCCAATGCGCAATAAGGGAATAGTAACCAAGCAAGACCATAGCACGTACCCTGCCGATTCTCCCTGAAGTATAAACATTCTTTGGTGACGTGTAGGGGATTCTGAGTGTCTTTCAAAGCGTGTTCCAGTGCTCTACGAGAATCATTAATCCTGCTTGTCTCCCCCAACATGCGATCCAGTTCCTGCATCAGCTCACTTCTCCAGAACGTGATATCACTCACCCTCTCCCCCAACCGTTGCGAGCTCTCCCTTTGTGCTATATTGGTGCGGTCATAGGTGAATCTGGGGAATGGTGGGGTGCGGAAGGGGCACGTCAATGTTCAGAGAAGACTAGTGTGAGACTATATAATCTGTGTTTATTAAATTTCACTGAAAGCCATCACTTTATCATTTTTATGGATAATTCTCTCAGTGCACTGAAAATTTAAACAAGGTACACCTCATCTTCATTTTTTTTCCTTCTCTAATAAAGGGCTCTCAGGCTCAATAAAATATCCTGACGATAGCAGAAATAACAGACGAATTACGTGTTTATGGTGAAGTGTGAAGGCTAACACTACAGAAGAATAACAGTACTAAGCAATGTCCTTCCTCCGTAGTGCAGTGTAGTACTCACCCCACCAGCCTAACAGCGTCGTCCCTCACCCTCTCAGACACCCCCCTCATGTTGTCTGCCTGGCTGTAGTGATCCAAGTTACCTGTACACAAAAAATTCACATGTAGAGTTCCAATTTTCGATCTGAGTGATGTAAGCTGGGCCAAACCCCTTAACATTAAGCTAAATTACAGTATGCGATTTTTTTTTTAAACAATTCATGGCACGTGGAAAGTCCATATGGTGAAAGATATGGACTTATATATATATATTTTTTTTTTATGAGTGAGACTTGGTCATAAACGCACTGGGAATACTGATCAGACCCTGTTCCTTGTGCAGTTTGTGGTGCACAAGATTACACATTAACTTGCATCATTATACTTTGGGATGTTCCTTAATTGCAGAATCTACCTGTATTTCTTTTCCTCGAAGAATATATT
Source organism: Birgus latro (assembly GCA_018397915.1). Lineage (NCBI taxonomy): Eukaryota > Metazoa > Arthropoda > Malacostraca > Decapoda > Coenobitidae > Birgus > Birgus latro. Next base: position 41,506 of record JAGKTI010003253.1, read on the forward strand.
AATCTCAGTTACGACGAGGAATTGCTCGTAAGTTTGTTTTATGAATTTCAGTTCAGGTACTTCACTCACTCTGCGACCAGTCAGCGGGGGTGTAGCGGGTCTTCATGGTGGCGGTGGCGGAGGTGAAAATGTTGGGGAACCTTACAGAGTCCAGGACGCGGCTCTCCGTGGGGTAGGAGCGGCTCAATGTGGGCGGCACCAGAGACAAACTGAAAACAGACAGGCTTGTGATTGAGACAGATAAGGAATAGGGATAGGCTGGAAACAGGTACACACTTGAGATAGGAAAAGGTAAATGATAGGGGCAAACTAGACACAGGAACAAACTCGGGACAGAGGCAGGCAAAGGACTGGGGACAAACTGGAAACAGGTACACACTTTGGGATGGGGATGCACAGATGGAGAGGGTGTAGCTCCTCGGTGTCATTATCATATGCGATATCTATGTTGAGGGAATTGAGTGTTTGGCTTGTCCACCTCGTTGCTGAATGCGCTTTGTAACATGTAACATGCAAATTAACTACATCTAATAGCTGTTCCAGATTAGGGATAATATTCTGTATATATGTATATAACTAGCCAGCAATGAGACTTCCCTTGAGCTCTTGTGTTTTTTACATGTAATTAGCCTACAATAATGTTTATTGTGGACTTCACTTTTTTATCTTTTGCTTTTTCTCGGCATTATTGGTTTAACTTCTTTATTTGTACTGACTTTTCTTACTTAGATTAATTGGAAATTATAGACTGAGAGCAAGATTACGGGCACTGTATTTACAGTTATTTTGACTCTTCAACTCACCTCTGCTCGAAGGGTTTGGTGTCGACAGTCTTCATGGCCACCGTCTTGTTGAGGGCGGCGGGGGGTTGGTGGTAAAGAGCTGGCACACCCGACATCTTGTCAACGCACCTGCTATAACCCTATCTTTGTTCTTTTTTTACACCCGTTCAGTTCCCATCAGACCTCACTCAGACATGTAAAGTTGCCAACATCGTCATATGGACACTTGAAGTAGCCTAGATGATGTTTAATTGATGCTTCAGATTGTTTTCTCCTCGTTTAATTTTTCTCCTGTTCTACATATACTCCTCAAAAACCTCATATAAATATCTGGCGACCTTTCTATTTACTTTTGTTTTCCTTTTCCAACTGCACAACTCCTCAGTCGTGTATTAAAATTACCTCACATCTTTAAAGACACGCGATACACTTGCTTCTCACTTTACTTAAAGAATATTTCCTTTTCTGTCTTTTTCGCCTGTTCCTCACCGGATCATTTTTTTTTTCGTTTTTTGCTTACACTCCCTCACCTGTATTTAGGTTACCCAACATCCTCTTAGATACCCAGTATTCCTACTTTTCACCTGAATATTTTTTCTTTCCCTTTCTTCACCTGTTTACCGCCAGATATCGCTCAGTCAGATACAGAGAACAAGAAAATTTCCTGTTCCGTCTCCAATTTCACATCAGTCAATCTCTAAAATAGACTGGGACTTTATGGACACAGTGGATCTATAAACCAGACACGGATTTTGGGATGGGGACGTGTTGGGGCCTAATACCAAAGGTTGCTTGTAATAAAAGAACAAAGTTATTTTCCAAAACACATGCAGTAAATATCTTACGTAAATGTTATCATAGAATCATTTAAGCGAAAAGAGGGATTTGGAAATAAATTTTGAGGATTTTTTAAAATGAATAAATGAATTCAAACTTACGATAATTAAGCTAGGAATCACTCCCCCCCCTTTCCAAAGTTCTGAATCCGAACCTGTTATTATGAAGGACAATGGACTGAAATAATGAAGAGAGGTCTGTTCTTTATGATTTAACCGAGTAATGCAGTAGTAATAACAGTAGTAGTAGCAGTACTATAGCGCGAAAGTGCCCTTCTCCAGCACCAGCCGAGTAATGTGAAAAGTATATATAGCTATTCCTTGCACTTCTGGCTCCTCCTTTCAAGCTTATCACGGGCAAGTTTATGTTGATGCTGTGTTTGCTATGGCTCCAGGCTCATTCGAAAATGAACAGGGTGGACGGCAGGTTGACGCTAGTCTCCTGCACTTCACCATCCTTCTTTCGGGGGATAGAGAGGAAACTGTGGGACGTTTGTGGCTACAGTATATCGGTGCCACCACTATGTCCTTTGGTTGTGTTACATCATACTAAATCCAGTCGCTTGTATGCAGACACTTGATTGTTTTGTTTTTCATGTGTCTGTTGTTACCCATACACGAAACTTCAATCTGTAAGAAAAATGAGAAAGCGTAAGTTATGGTATGAAAATTAAAAGTAGTTAAATAAAGCTCGATGACAAAAGCAAAGCATCATCAGTGGCGTAGCCAGGTCTCAATGGATAAAGGGGGCCAACGGGGGGCCAACCCATATTTTCTGGGGGTTCAATGCCTCGCGCGCGCGCACACACACACACACACACACACTCACACATGGTTTACTGTGACCTGGGGTTCCCACCCTTTATCAAACTTCTGAAAATGCTTACTTCCATCCTTTTGAAGGTCCCTAAGCACCAGTGGGTTAAGTAGCCTACACGGCACTGATAAACCTTAACTGATTTAACTGATTGTGATTGGGCTTAACTTAATTAGTCCTGAATAACCTTGAAAGAAACGACTGGATGGACTAAGTGGAGCTGTATATGAATGACCCTGAACTGACCTTAGTATAGGTCATAGTTGATCTGAACCTAAATCGACAAAAATAGAGATTGCTGTGACTAATCAGAGCAAGGGCTCCTATGACCTTAATGAATGGATGCAGCAATTTGTGGAATGGTCTGAAGAGACATTTGTTCCAAATCAGTTCATATAGGAACGATTTCGACTGCTGTTTTCTCGGTCTTGGTGGCACGTGGCAGGTACAGTCGCGTTCAGAACCATTGGACGTCTACTTGTTTAGTGTACTATGATATTCATTGCTGGTGTGATTTGGAACTAATTCCCTCACTTATTGGCGCACTGATGACCAGTGCACCCAGAGTAAGTAAAACGGTTCCATATCTCACCAACAGTAGACTCTACAGATGAGTATCCCTACTTATGAACGCAGCTATACATGGTCAGTGAATGGGCTTGATTAGTTACAAGCCCCTAAGAATATGCAGTGAATTATACTCGGTAGTAAATCAAGTGATATATATCTTTCAGGCTCTTTATCAGTGTTATACTTCAGCTATGTAATGTAACACTGAAAAATACGTTTGTGGGTGTGTCGAGCAGTTTGAGCGACGCTACCACAGCTGATCAAGTCTAATGAAAGGAAAGTTTATTATCCGACCAGTTTCACTAATGATTACTCAGAGTAATGTATAGTAGAAACCCTCCATCGTAAAGTCATATTGATCGCTCTGAAATACTGCAGTGCGCAAGGCGAGCGTCACTTTTCGCAAGCGGCCCAGCTGATAATGTAAACAAACATGAGCTCTGTGCCAGAGAATGCACCTGAACGTAAGTTTTTAGTGAAGTATTTGAGCTTACGTTGCTCAGCCCTATCACATTATGCCTTTTTAACGCCTTCATTCAAGTTAAATTGATCAAACTTTTGGTATTTGCATTAGTTTTCTGCAGTTGCTCGATGGCTGTAGTTTGTGAATGTGGGAAGTTTCCTGTTTTAAGTTATATTGTCAGTGATACGTCTTTGAGTAAGAAACTGTATACAGCGTGTATTGAGAATGATGATGATGTCTTATATTGTTGGCAGACTGTCCCGGCACTAAGAGTGAGGCAGCAGGTCGTGCCACTGCCTGTGCTGGATGTCCCAACCAGCAGATATGTGCCTCTGGAGCTGCCAGTGCTCCTGACCCAGGTACAGAAAGTATTGCATATACAGCAACGTATCGTGAAGAACTTGTTACGAAGGAAGTTTTTCATGCCACTTCTGTTACAGCAGTGTTTTATTGAACTGTGTACTCACAAAGCCAGTTGAACTATCAGTGAAGAGCAGTTATGTAGAAACACTGCCATATTCTTGTGGAATGCTAAAAATGAATATATTTGGAAGTTCTAAAACTGAATAAATGTTTAAGTTATCGTATACAAACACAGTAGTAAGTATTTTCATTTCAGGTATATTTTCTGGAAGACTTAAAGGTAATATCATACATGTATTTGTTGATGAGATATCTTCACACAGACCTTGATGAAGTAAAGGAGCGTCTGGCCAGCATCAAGAACAAAATTTTAGTGTTATCTGGGAAGGGTGGTGTGGGCAAGTCTACCATTACAGCCATGATTGCTCGGGCATTGGCACTTGACTCTTCCACTGAGGTAAGCACAGCATGGAAAACTAACTTATGGTATGAGTGTATTATAAGTTACAGTACTTGTATAATTTAACAAGATTGTGTACATCTACGGGCACTCGTATACTCAAATCTAAAACTCTGTCCGTCATTACATGTCTCACAGTACTTTCTTTTATGTATGCCATATCTAAAGAAGGTGGATAATTATGTGATATATGGTAACTGTACCTACAAGGATGTGCCAAGAGTATATTGCAGGTTTTTGTTGTACCGTATGTCAAGGATATGTTAAAAAATACAATGTCAAAACTTTTCATCTTGTACAGTACAGTTCAACCATTAGTGTAAGTTGGGGAAACTGGTTTATTAACTTTGTAGGTAGCAATAGGACTTTAATGGGCAAATTTTCTTCACTTTACAGAAGACTCAGTAGCAGTTAAGTACGGTATGTCAAAAAGGCTGCTTATATTAATGACTTCCTTTAGGTATTTCTTTCAGGTAGATTATAACTTTAAAAACTTGTGTTGTTATCAGATAGAATTCTTCAAAGAAGTCAGAAGTACTGTGCTGAAATTAGATCATTATCTTTTTGCCAGCATTACCTTATATTATTGTGCTGTTTATATTTCTCTTTTCCAAATGATTGCACTTTGCCAAACTGAAATTATCATAATTCAGAGAATTTTTTAGGCCTCCCACCAACATATCTTTGCTAAAACACATTTCCATATTACTTATGTGTACAGTATTCCCCACAACCAGTCTTAAGAATGAGGCTGACTGTTTGTTTTTCCCTGTGTAGTAATGCAGGGGAATGACACCTTCGTGCAGATGCACTGATATAAAAGGAGCTGGTTATTCAGATAAACTGCAGGAGAGGGCCAGCTAAGTCTGTGGTCCACTGGGTTTATGACCAGATAAGCTTAGGGCCAAACCAACAGCATCATCTTAGTGAAGGCACTCCAAGATGCTTTTTAGCTATGTGAAATTTGGGCATGTGGAGAGGATGGAGAGTGAAAGATTGACGAGGAGAGTGTATGTGAGTGAGGTGGAGGAGGCGAGAGGGAGGGGGAGGCCGAGGATGGGATGGAGTGGAGAGGTATATGAGAGAGGGGGGTGTGAGTTGGGAGCGTGGTAGTGAAATGGCAGGGGACAGAGTGACATGGAGGCGATTTGTTTGTGGCCACCCCGTTCGGGATTGAGGCGTCTGGCAATAGATAGATAGATAGATAGAAATTTGAATGTATCTCCATACTTCCATATGTTGCCCCATGAGGAGCACAGGAGCCCGGGGCCAGGCAAGTTGTTCCTGACATTTAAGATGAGAGTGAGCAGCCCCACTCATCCCTGAGTGGCAGTACATAAGCAATTAACCCCAACCTTCCCTTGGATATAAACCTGCACCGACTCAGTCTGATTGGAGTGCCTTAATTACCCACTAAACCATTAGGTGCCATAATTTGGTCATATGGTTATACACTAGCTATTAAGGTCATACAACTGCATTACAGTCCCTGTAATTCTTTCCCTGCCTTGTAAAACTCATCATCATCATCATCATCATCATCACCATCATTCAGTGCTGCAGATAGAGAATAACCTATTACAGGAATGCAGCACAGGTAGCATGGGAGGTAACACAGGTAAGAGGGAAGATGACATAGGTAATAGGGAAGTTACACAGGTAACAGGAGTATAACAGTAAACAGGGGGATAACAAGTTACAGGGAAGGTAACACAAGTAATGGGAGTAACATAGGTAACAGGGCAGTAAACAGGTAGCAGAGGAAGTAACTCAGGTAACAAGGAGGTATCAAAGTATCATAATTATTATTGTTATTATTGGTGGTGGTGGGTATTTCTATTATTGTCATATGAACACAGAAGAGAAACACAGAGTAAAATGACATGATGGGGGAGGGAAGGGAAGGAGAGAGGCAGATGAGGGGGTTGGGAAAGGAAGTGAAGGGGAGGGGGAAGGGAAAGATAAAGAAGAGGGGAGAGGAAGAAGAAAGAAGAGGGAGGGTGGGGGGGGGGAATGACCTAACAGCAGTGTCCTGCATGACTATTGATCGCTCCCTCCTACTTCACTTCCCTCCACCCTTTCGCTCCACCTTAGCCTCGTCTTCTCTCCTTCTCTTTCCCCCTCCTCCTCCCCTTCCCTCCTCCTTCACTCCCCTTTGCCTTTTCTCTCCTCCTTACTCACGTCTTCTCTCCATCTCCCCCTCCCATTCCACCTCTTCCTCCACATTCTCTCCATTTCAGTTTCTTCTCACCGTCTCTCCCCCCTCCTCCCTCCCTCGCCTCCATTTCTCACTACACCTTAAATCATCACCCCCCTCCCTTCCCCTCCACACTTTCTACCCCTCCTATCCCTGCTCCTTTTCTTCCCTCTCCCATCCCTCCTCCTGCTTTTCCTTCACTTCCTCCATCCTTTCCCTCCGCCTTACTCATGTCTTCCCTCCCTCATCTCCCTTTCCTTCACGTTTTTATTTTTTTATTCCTTCTCATCCCGCTTTTCTTCATGTTTTCCCTCCCTCTCATCCCTTTTTCCTTACCCCTTCTCTCCCCCTCACCCCCCCCCTTCGTCCAACCATTCTTCCTCTTCCATCCATCCACTTTCTCCGTCTTTTCCCCTCCCACTTTCTCGCTCCTCTCCCTCTCTCCTTCCTCCTCGTTCACCCTTCCACATTCCATCTCATTCTCAATTACACCTCATTCTTTTATGCTACTTTGTGTTACGATTTTCCTCCACTCATCTCTCTCTCTCTCTCTCTCTCTCTCTCTCTCTCTCTCTCTCTCTCTCTCTCTCGAATAGAGCCAAAACAAGATATAAACACTAGAAAATGGTGCAAATAAAAAAAAAAACAGTGGAAGACTGCATGGCCATAGTATTGTTTTATTATGTTTTTGGTCTATGGAAGAGAGCGAAAATCTCCGCCAAGTTGATGTGAAGAAACTATAGACATAAACGATATAAACTGAGGTTCTTGATTAACCAGTTCACTGCGATGACGCATTTTTCGTTTTATTTTCCTATTCAGACGATTTTGTTCACCCGACGATAAGCTTTTTTTCTTTTTTTTTTAAGTGGATGAGTTAGATCTAGCCCTCATTAACCCCTTCAGTACGAGAGGCCTTTCCTGAGCTGAGTAAAGCAGGCACGAAGTAGCAAGAATAAAAGGAAAACTATACGCCACGGAACTGAAAAGGTTAATTGTATTGTCGCGGTCAGTACCTAATGAAGGGAGGTTTTATCCTTTTCATTATTGGTGATTAGCGAGGAAATATTGATCGCTGCACTGTGTGTGTGTGTGTATGTAAAAGATTATTTATATATGTAAGTGTATAATTATGTACCGTATGTATGTATATGTATGTATGTGTGTATATAAGCATGCGTATGTCTGTATGTAAGCATGTGTATGTCTGTGTAAGCATGTGTGTCTGTATGCATGCGTGTGTACTTTGCTTACGTTCATGTGCGCTTGTTCTTGTATGGTGTAAATAACGAGCAGTGTAAACAGTAACACAGGAAACCAACTGCTTACCTTAGGGCAGTTTAGGAGCGGCCAGGGTAGGGGAGATGGTACAGGGACGCGGTATGGCAGGGAACGGTACAGAAGAAACCTGTACAGCAGCAGGATACAGCAGTACAGCAGGGGAACGGTGTAAGAGGCTGATGTGGTAGCAGGGATGAAACGTATAGCAGTAGGAGGAAGGATGCAGCAGTGAGTAGGAAAGGTACAGCAGAGAAGGAAGGAAAGAATGGTACCTTAACAAGGCTATATGATGCAGAAAGCTAGGTAAATGGTACAGCAAGATTAGGGAATAGTGCAGTGGCAGAATGAACGGTACACCAAGAGTAATAAACGGTGTAGAGGTAGGGGTAGATCGCACAGCAGGGGATATAACTACAAAATCGACGGTACAGCAGCAGGGGAGACAGGGAACGACGGTACAGTAGCAGGAATGAACGGTACAGCAGGAGGGTGAGAGAAGGATTAGCAGTGTAAGAAGAGTGCCAGAACCATATAAGGGAGAACGGTACAGCTAGAACCAAGAACGACACAGCAAGATGAAAGAATGGTACAGCAGGATGAAAGAACGATACAGCAGTATCAAAGGATGGTACAGTAATATAAAAGAACGGTACAGCTGCAGGTAAGCTGTAGCGTGTGAGGTGAAGGTCTGAAACACACTAGTGTATATCGTGGTTGCCTGACCCCTGCCTACCTACCTACACTACGCTCACCTATCTACCTACCCACCATCCCACTCACCCACCTACCCGATTACCTACCTACCTACCTACCTACCTACCTCCTTTCCTCTCCCTCTCCCTCCTGTCTCCCACCCTCTCTCCCTCCTGTCTCCCACCCTCTCTCTCTTATACTTTCTTCCTCCCTCTTTGTATTCTTCCCCCCCTTCTGTCTTCTTTCTCCCCCCTTCTCTTTTCTTTTCTTTCTTGTTTCGTTTATCTCAGTTTTTCCCTTTTACCCTTCTTGTTTTCCACACACCCTGTTCCCTTTATCCTCAGTCCCTTTTTCGCCTTTTTCTTGTCTTGCGTCCTCCTTTTCTCACCATTTCCCACGCTTCCTTTCTCCCTCCTTTCCCTCCATCTCGCACTGCTTTCCTCCTTACTGCCTTGTCGACCTTTCTCAGTTTACGTTCTACGTTTGTTTTGTCCCTCCTTTCTTGTCTTCCTGTATCTCATCCTCCTTTCTCCTTGTCTTCTTTTCCCCATGTCTTTCTCTAACCCAGTTTATTTTGTATCTTCCTCCATCTTCCCCCCATTTACTCATTTATCTGTCTATCCAACCATCCATCATCCTGGCATGATGGATCAAATTAGCCATTATCACTAGCCAACGCATCCATCAGGTCACACTTTTATTATATTTATTCATATATTTAGAGTAGTTATTTATCGGAAACAGTCAACATTAATATTTTATTACCGTGATTTTTTTTTTTAAAATCCCGTTACTGCCGGAATTTAACACAAGGAAGTTGTTCTCCCGCTCTTACCTGCACTCTTGTAGGTACGGGTACGTTTTATTACGTCTGTCTGCCAGTTAATATATCTGTCTCCTTGTTTATCTGTCTCTCTGTTTGTCTGTCTTTGTCTACTCCAGAGAGCTGAAATGAGATTACCTTTATCCCTGAGTATATTGAACAGTCTGTTTGGCCATCGAGTTGCTTATTTATATCACAGGTGTCTTGGTAATTCTGTGTGTGTGTGTGTGTGTGTGTGTGTGTGTGTGTGTGTGAGAGAGAGAGAGAGAGAGAGAGAGAGAGAGAGAGAGAGAGAGAGAGAGAATATCCATATGTATGCACTATGTATGTATGTGAGTGAATGAGTGAGACAGTAAGTAATTGGTAAAACAAAATAAAATAGAAGACAATGCCCTTTTCAATAACTCAAACCAATGACAAAAGAACAAAGAAAGAAGACAAATTATAGCGCTGAAGAAGACAGAGAGGGAGGGAGGGAGTGATAAAAAGGGGAGGGAGAGGGAGGAGGTGGAAAGGGAGTGATGAAGGGGAGGAGACAGACGCCAAAAGAAACACACACAGACATACATACACCAACCCACACACACACACACACACACACACACACACACACACACACACACACACACACGTCCTGATATAACTAGAAAGTCCAGGTTACACAGAAACCCCACACCTCCCTCCCTATCCCTTGAAAGGTGGAAGGTGGTGAACTGCAAAAGGGCAAATTGATCCCACAGTCAAGTGGTTGAACACCATGATCTTAGGGCATCATCATTATCATCATCATCATCATCATCATCATCATCATCATCATCATCATCATCATCATCATCATCACTACCACCACCACCACCATCATCATCATTACCACCACCATCATCATCATCACTACCACCATCATCATCATCATCATCATCATCATCATCATCATCATCATCATCATCATCATCATCACCACCACCACCACAATAGGAGTAGGTACTTGTAATGAAGGGGTTTTATAAATAGAACTGAACTCTCACCTTCCTTCCACCTGCTCTGAGTCAGTTGAGTTTTATTTTAAGGCTAATTGCATTTCTTCCTAATTGAAGTGGGTGTTTTTATACTGTGTGTATGTGTGTGTGTGGCATTGAGGGAAGGAGCGCAATAGGAGTGATGTAGAGAGGAGAAGAGGATCGAATGCACACACATACACACACATAATAACAGTAATACTGTATAATGTTAATATTGTTTTAGCCATTGTTATTACTGTATTATTTCAGCTTTTGTGTTGCTTTCAGGTACAAGTTATATTATGTTGCATCATCCTTGGGTTGGAAAAGAGATTGAGATGATGATGATGATGATGATGATTTTGTTGATTATTAGGTGGTAGAAGATATCAAGATTATGATGATGATGATGATGATGATGGTGATGATGATGATGAGGATGTATTTCTTTGTGCATGGAATTAATGTTTTCCTTTTGTGTATCAGGTTGGAGTGCTGGACATAGATATTTGTGGACCATCACAGCCCCGGGTTCTTGGAGCAGAAGAAGAGAAGGTCCACTCTTCCGGGGCTGGCTGGTCACCCATTGTAAGCCACTGTCTCTTGTATATTTGAACCCTGTGCCTTTATTTTCATTCATAGGGTATACTTGCAGATCTCATTTTAAAAGTATATTTGCATAGCAGGGTTTAGAAATTAATAAAGATAAATACAGTACTTTTTTTTCAACAGAAGATGCATAGTTGCTATTGTACAATACCCTTTCATGCTTTTAATTACATTGATACTGTGCTTGAATTACATTCTTTAGCTGTTTAGTACTTTTATTATCAGGCATCTGACCTTTGTTACCTTTTTTTTTTTTCCATAGGAAACAAGTAATATTAAAATCTTGAACCCTTTTAGTCCAGTGTTATCTTCTTTTACCTTATCTGGTTAATGCATGATGTCTTTATTATTTTTAGGGATGACCTCACTGGCTGAATGATTAGAAGCAAGTAGGCTATGAAGCCCTTTAATTTGACAGTTTTATGTAGCTTACTAAGGAATGGCCTGTCTGATTGAGAGAGTTATTTGCATTCTTTCCAGAGAATTTCATCTAGACTGATTAAAATTGTCTAGAGGTATTCAATATAAAATGTTAAAAGTTGTTACTGTATTGAAAATGTAAGTGAGATCATATCCACCCAATGCTGTGTGAGGGAATCCTTTCTTAAATTACTGGAATTGTCTGTTGGTAGTTAAATTATAATTACTGTGCAATAAAAAGTGGTCAGTGTTGTAGAGCACTAGAAGAGCTAAGCTGATTTGAAACATTCCTTTTATTTAGATTCTAATTATAACTATAGCCATTTACAGAGGATGTAGCTTGTGTTATACTGTACAGTATTTTACATTTTACAGAATGCAGTGCTATATGCTGTTTCATCCCATCAATTATGGTGCAATACCATTTTCATTTTTTCAGTATGTCGCAGAAAATCTTGCTGTGATGTCAATTGGATTCCTTTTGAACAGCCTAGATGATGCAGTCATTTGGAGAGGACCAAAGAAGAATGGTATTTTTACTTGTTTTCTTTGTTATCCTTTTGTTTTGTTGTGGTCCCAGGCTCATCCAAAGATGAACAGTCTTGACGAAGTGGTAAAGCAGTAGTATGGTAAAGCAGTGAAATAATATATTGATATGGGCAGTAATGTAAGTGAATCTTGTTTGTGTAATTGTGTAAAGTATGATCAAACAGTCCAATTAGATATGGACGATTGTTGTAGTGCAGTACCGTATTATGATACAGTAATTGGGTTAGAAACAAATTATGATCAAGGGGGCTGCAAGCAATCATTATAAGTAATGGACACATTCTGTAACATCACTGCAGTGCATAGCAGATGAATGTAAACCAATAAGAACTGGCAAATCGACTGTTTAGGTACCAATAAAACTATTTCTCAATGATTTATTGTGAATTAAATAACAATTGAGATTATAAAGGAAAGTGGCTTGTACCTACAGTAATGTCAGTGAATCTTGTTTTTGTAATTGTATAAGGTATGATCAAGCAGTTCCTCCGAGATGTGGATTGGGGTACACTTGATTACCTCATAGTCGACACCCCCCCAGGCACAAGTGATGAGCATCTAAGTATTGTCCAGTACCTCTCAGCTTCACCTCCCCTTGCTGCTGTTGTTGTCACCACACCTCAGGTTAGTGTCTGATCTGATTGTGTCTAATTATTTATTAGTGCATATCAAATTTATCTTCTGCTTTGATTCTGCATTCTGGGAGGAGTATGATGGGTCTTTAACTGCTATGTACTAAGCCCAGCAAAGGATAGCCTTTCTGTTTTTCAGTTACCTGTACTGTATCTTAACTCCAGTGTTATGAAATTATGTGTTGTACTCTTACTAACATTTTCAGTTCCCTCCCCCCCAAGCTTCCGATGATTTCATTTTTGGGGGGAGCGTACCCCTGTAGTGAAGGTAATAATGGAAGTTGTGTCTAATTCCATCTGCTTGAAAAGTTTCTTTTAGGCTACATATAATCGTGTGTAAATTGCATGAATAAGGTAGAAGCTATATCATCAGACTCAAGGTGTTAAGGAAGACATGTCATAATGAACAGGTTAGAAATAATCTCAAGTAACATTCATTATGATAATGTTTTTATTGTATCCTTTCTGCATCAAAATTATTTTATTCACCCCATAGAAAATTTCTTGTACTGAAAGGTTAAAGAGGAGAGGGGTGTTCTTGGCACTGTTAAACCTTATTTTAGGTACAGATGTGATAGACAGAAACAGTGCACAGTACTATTTATAGGTCAGTGTCAGGTAACACATCTCAGATCATGTTGATACTGTCAAGAAAAACTATTTGTATAACTTGGTAGCAGTGTTGCCTAGTTATATCGATGACATCACATGAAGGAGTGCCTCCCCAACTGCTTTCAGTGATTTAAGGCAGGATAAAGGAAGGTTATGTAAATCCATGTTCCAGGTTCATGAGTAAGGTTATAAGCACAAAAATTACTCAGCTCTGACATTATTATTATTATTATTATCATTACCTTATATTTATGAAGTGGCAACTTTAGGTGGAAGAACTGTGTATGTTGATACTGCCACATTTTCATTATGAAGTAACTTGGGGTAAAAGAAGTTACCGAGGAATACCAGTATACCTGTGTGTATATATATATATATATATATCCATCCATCGTCCATTCCTATGTCACCCCACAGAGGAGAATAGGAGCCTGGATATATATATACAGTACTGTATAGAACTGAGTGACAAGCCTACTACGCTAGGTGGTAACTGTATAACCAAATTTTGGTGCCTTGTGGTTTAGTGGGTAATTACAGCACTCCAGTTGGATTGAGCCAGTGAAGGTTTATATCCAGGGGGTGGTTGGAGTTTATTGCTCTCGTAGTGCCACTCAGGGATGAGTGAGGCTGGTCACTCTCATCTTACCTGTCAGGAGAAACTTGCCTATCCCTGTGCTCCTGTGCTCCTTATGGGGCAACGTATGATATGATAATGGATGAATGGATATATATATATATATATATAGTAATCCCTCCATTATCTGACATAATAGAGCCAAAGGCATGTCCTGATATTGGTTTTGTCCGGATATTGGTCCCGAAGCTCCAGCACTGGTTTTTCATGACCCTAACCTAACCTAACCTAACTTAAATCAGAAAACTACCTTCCTACCTTCCTAGTGGACATGTATAGCACTTATTTAGGTCTTTTTTCACATAAATAATGCATACATAGCATGAATTTATTGAATTTTAACCAAAAAATGATGATTTAGGGGTGAGTGAGTCATAGGAGCTCAGAACTTGCCAGCATAGTATAAGTAAGTATCGGACATGGAAATCATCTTTTCTCACATTTTATGCACTAAATTATTGGATACAAAGCATCAAATACAGTAAATGATGTTAATTGCTACCAGAAAAATGGTTAGGTTAGGTTAACTTAAAGTTTGGTTAGGTTAGGTTAGGTTATGACCGGACATCAAATTCACTGCTTCAACCTTTTTCATAGCTGGTGCACTTAATAACCATGCATGAAAGAATTAAATTAAAAGTAGGAAATTATGATTAACACAATGTTAGGTTAGGTTAGGTTAGGACCGGACATGAAATTCACTGCTTCAACCTTTTTTCTAGCTGTTTTACTTAAGAACCATGCATGGCAAAATTAAATTGCAAGCAGGAAGTTATGATTAACATTTAGGGTAATTTCTTAACACATTAACAGCATCATGAAAACAGGTTAGGCATGAAAATCTTTATGGTAACCATAGGTTAGGTTAGGTTAGGACCGGACGTGAAATTCACTGCTTCAACCTTTTTTCTAGCTGTTTTACTTAAGAACCATGCATGGAAAAATTAAATTGCAAGCAGGACATCATGATTAACATTTTTGGTAATATTTTAACACATGTACAGCATGATGAAAACAGGTTAGGCATGAAAATCTTTATGGTAACCATAGGTTAGGTTAGGTTAGGTTAGGTTAGGTTAGGTTAGGACCGGACATGAAATTCACATCTTCCACCTTTTTTCTAGCTGTTTTACTTTAGAACCATGCATGGAAAAATTAAATTGCAAGCAGGAAGTTATGATTAACATTTAGGGTAATTTCTTAACACATTAACAGCATCATGAAAACAGGTTAGGCATGAAAATCTTTATGGTAACCATAGGTTAGGACCGGACATGAAATTCACATCTTCCACCTTTTTTCTAGCTGTTTTACTTAAGAACCATGCATGGAAAAGTTAAATTGCAAGCAGGACATTATGATTAACATTTCTGGTAATTTTTTAACATATGTACAGCATGATGAAAACAGGTTAGGCATGAAGTTAGGGTACTTACGAACAAAAAGCGGCCATCCTGATGTAATAACCCACTCTATCATCTCAGACTCTGACCGGAAGACGTTGCACCTGACACACCTTTCCAACTGAGAATCACCAGCACTTCTCACCAACACTTTCACCAAGGTTTTTTTTTTTTATAACTGGAATAACATCACTTCACTGCACTCTACACAACAGTAAATTCCCGTGTGGTCTAGTGACAATCCCTGGAGAATTTAGTCGCTGTCAGAGTCCGAGATGAACAGACGGAGGCAGCGTAGGGGCATCTTGGTGCGACGTGGTGATACACTATCCACCACAGAGGACTCCGAAGATAGACGCACACTAACATCCAGTGGTGATTCAGCCGTGCCTGATGTGCTGGGCTGTGGATCGGAGCTAGAAGGCCTGTCTTCGTGAGATGATGGTGTGGAGCGAGAGTGGACGACTGCGGGGTTGACTGGCCTGAAAAAACTCTCAATGGTTGATTGACGCAGAGGACGACGATTTTGTCGATTAATGATGCGTTGCCTGAAACCTCGCACTTGACTCGCCAATTCCAGTGACCCCATCTCTCTGTCGCAGTCCGGGTGTTCTAGGTAGTCAAGGACGAACTCCACATAGTGCCGGATTGTGCTCAGCCTGGGGATTGTTGGGGCAGTTGCAACCTGTGAGGAGTCCGCATCATCATCGCTGTCCTCGTCAGAATCTTCCTGCTGGGTACTGGGACCAGCAACAGTAGATGCGATCTCGGTATCAGACATGATCTGATACCCAGGATCGCCCTCGTCGTCATCCAACCACTCGCGCACTTCGTCGACATCCACATCGTCTCCACCCGTACGAAGCCTTGCATGAAAGTCATCCACGTCAAAACCCAGAAAATCGTGCACCACGTCACTTCCATGAAGTAGGCGAGACCAACCATTTTCTCTTGACAGAGACTTCATTCCATGCCTTTGCCCAGTTGTAGATGGCAGACTTGAGGGTGTATCGGCGAATGTTTTCGAGTGTTTTTTGTCCTCGCATGTCACGTCCTTCCCTGCGATCATCCTCGTCCTCGTACACAACCATCACCTCGTCCAAAAACTTCCATCGGTATAGCCTCTTCGTTGCCACAATCACTCCCTGGTCCATTGGTTGGATGAGAACAGTTGTATTAGGTGGCAAAAACATACACCTGATGCGACCATTCTCTGCCACCAACTCCTTGTCTGACGGATGCGCAGGTGCATTGTCAAGAATCAGGAGGGCCTTTACCTGGTCTCGTCGGATTTTCAGTGTCTCCGTCTGATAACGAATGACCTCCTTAACAAAGTGTTGGTGGAACCAATTCTTGAAGATCTTGGTTGTGAACCAAGCCTTCAGAGAATGATACCACACGACAGGAAGGGCATTCATTAACCCACGAAGGCACCTAGGCTGCTTTGCATGGCCTACACTAACGGGCTTGAGCCGGTGCATGCCGTTAGCATTGGCACAGCACAAAGCAGACACACGTTGCTTCGAGAGCTTGGGGCCAGGTAAACGCTTCTCCGTCTTCTCAGCGAGAGTGTTTGTGGGTATTGAACGATAAAATAGGCCAGTTTCGTCAGCGTTGTAAACTTGACCAAGAGTGAGGCCCTCCCTATCAATCAAGTCATTCACCTTCTGCCGAAACTGTTCTACTCCTTCGTCGTTAGCGTCCAGAGCTTCGCCATGGGTCTTACGGTTGGTAAGTCCGTGTCGTTACTTAAATGCGAAGAGCCAACATTCAGATGCCTTGAAGTCTGGGGCGCCGTGTAGCCGTGCGAACTTTTCAGCAGCAGTTTTCAGCTCCATTCCACGTATCAACACACCAGCAGCTCGTTGTTGTCGATACCAAATCAACGTGGAGCGGTCAATGTCTGCATACTTAGGAGTAAACATCACCTTCCTCTGCACGTTTCGTCTGGTCTTTGATGCGAAATCAGCCGTGTACTGCTGTAGTTTGTCTCGGGACTTCTTGATATCAAACAAGGTGGAGCGAGAGAGGTTGAACTCACGTACGATGCGCCCTGTTGACCAGCCGGCGTCCACCTTGTCCAATATCTGCCTCTTCTTCTCCAGAGTCAGAACCACTCTCTTCCTCTTCTCAGGAGGCGGGGCCATCATCACACACATGATGAAGAAGGTGAAGAGCAGTATCAAGCACTGTAGGAGGTAGGGTATCACAACAAAAGCAATCACTTCGGCCGCCATTTTCGTTGTTGTTCATGAGGGAGGAGGGGAGTGGGTAATGGCGACCGATAGTGGCGTCACGAGTGTAAACAGAGGGGATCGGCGCGCGCGGAAAATTCAAACTGACGCGGTCCCAAAAAATCGAAAATTAATCATTTTTTTTTGGATTTTTTTGCATTTTGGGGGTTGGGCAACCCAGAATGTCCGGTTAGTGAGTATGTCCGGTTATTGGACGTCCGGATAATGGAGGGATTACTGTATATATATA